>KV908338.1:1240174-1267674 GCA_002005505.1 Botryococcus braunii | reverse complement strand
TTCTTTTAGTCCTTCCATCATTCTTCTCTCCATTTCTTTTCTTCCTTGTGCCCTTTGTTCCTCCCTTCCTTCCTTCGTCCCTTCTTCATTTCCCTCCTTCCCACCCCCCTCCCCTCTTCCTATTTCCCACCTGCCCTCATTACCTTCCTCATCGTCCTGGGTTTAAAGAAATTTCCTCTTTCGTTGCCTTCGCCCCCTTCCTGCTTCGAAGGGAACTCCCGTCCTCTCACATTCTTTCCCATAGGCCTTCAAATCCCTCATCTTTCCTGTAATTATGGTCCTACTTGAATCTTTATTCTGAGGGAAGTGTCTAGACGAGAACGGATAACTGCAGTTGCTGCTAGGGCGGAGGAAAAACCACGGCTGCGCATCGACAGCAAAAGGAGAGGAGACAGCAGCAACAGCAGCAGCAGAGGAAGGTCAGGCCTGTAATGGGCACGGACAAGGGAGCAACGCAACTGTTCAACTGACCAGCGGGGTGAGCTCCCTGTCATTTAAACATAGGCCTGCCGATCAACCGATTCGAGTTCTGCACTTCGGATGCTCCACCCGAACGCCCCGAGTGTCGGTCCGGAGCCAGTCGGAACATTGCTGTTATTCGTTGGGACGCTAATCCCGGACCCCCGTCTCAGCGTCTCAGCATCGTCCGAGCTTTGGCATAGATTTTTGAGGCGGTAGCCTTTAGATCGCGTTTCCTAGACGTTAAGTGCGTTTAATTCTTATTAGCAGCTTACTGGCTTGCTCAGATGTATCGACAGGCCGTTGGGGTGGGGATCAAGTGTTTCAGTGTCTCTAACACGACTTCGAACGGATAAGCAGCTGTTTGCCGAATGGGCTTGGGAAGCGAAGGAATCCTATCATTGAGGGAGGATTCCCAAGTTGGTGAGGAGGGCTGTATTTTACAGTCAAAGCAGCTAAATGATTTTAGCACCAGCGCGGACTTCTACATTCCAGTCAGGAGCCTTCATAACAAGGCGACATGCCTCTATAGTGACTATTTTAACGTATCAAATTTCTGTTGCAGACTTCTCGTTTATCCAGCAGGTACGCCGCCTTGAGAAATACTTGTCGGGATCTTGGGTTCTGTTATGGCCTGCTGTTGGGGATTGGCTGCCACGGTTAATCCTTTTCTGCATATCTCGCCTGCTTAAGCGGTCTTCCAAATTGCAACTTTGAAATACGACTTTACCTTGCCTTTCCTTACCTGGAGTTCCCTTGTCATCCGCATATGCATGCACAAACTTACTGTTTGGAGTTCAGGGGATACGCAAGCTGTCAAGGGATATGTATCCATCTACCTGCAAGTGGACAAGCCTGGAACCCATAAATGGGATGTTTTTGCGAGTTATAAGCTGAGTATTATAAATACAAATGATCAGAAGTCCAGTTCCAGGGATTCTTGGTGGGTTCCCAGGCGTGTGTCCATTGTATATTCAGAGTAACATTGTTACACCAGCCACCACCTCAAGCGAATTATAAGCGCTCCTGTAGGCATTCTAGTCTGCAAGCGTTTGTCTGAAAGGGATTGTGAGACTAGATCAAGCTGTTTTCCTGACGACATGACCTGCACTGTCTGTGGTCTTTAAATTTCAATGTTCTTGATGTTTGAGGAGTGGATATGTTTCAAAAGCATTGCCATCCATGTGGACGTGCAAGGGGATCTATTAGGCTCTGGGTTATCGTTTGTTAGTCCAAGTTCAAAAGCTGTGAACGCCGCGCAGCGTCTTCAGCTTCGTCCAAAAACCTCAATGAGTTGCATTCAATAGAGTTAATTGGTCTTCCTGCTGATATGCCTTCATCGCATGGCTGCCACAAGAGTTTATGTACCTTCAATTGTTATCATTATTATGCGTTGTACTAGCCTTATTAATGAACAGAAAGAAGAGCTTTGGAGGAACGTTTACTTACAGTTCTCTGGGATGGTTTGGGCAGGCATCGCTTTACCTCTAAGAAGAAAAGCCATGGATGGGCTGATTTTATATCCCTTGCTTCTGTTTTGCAAGAACGCTCAGGGTTTGTGAATGATGGTCGTATCACGATCAGAGCAGAGTGCCTTGTTCTCAAGGAGGAGTCGGATTTTACACCAGAGTCCCCTTCAGACACCAGATCTCAGCAACAAACTGTCTCTACCAACAAAGAAGTGTTGGCAGGGAGATTTTCTTGGAAGGTATTCCAAGCCCGTTTTGAATTCGCGCTCTTCATGGACTTGGCAGGGAGTCTCTCATTATCTCCCTCTCCGGCCCCCTACACTCTCTCTCTCTCTCTCTCTCTCTCTCTTTCTCTCTCTCTCTCTCTCTCTCTCTCTCTCTCTCTCTCTCTCTCTCCCTCCCTCCCTCTCTCTCTCTCTCTCTCTCTCTCTCTCTCTCTCTCTCTCTCTCTCTCTCTCTCTCTCTCTCTCTCTCTCTCTCTCTCTCTCTCTCTCTCTCGCTCGCTCGCTCGCTCGCGCGCGCGCGCGCGCACAAACGCACACGCACACGCACACACACACGCACACGCATACGCGTCCCTTGTCAGGGATGAGACAACTCTATGGGGCACTTTCCTATGCACACCTCGTTACACATGCAAGTGGTTTGACCCAGGATTTGTTTTCGAATGTGTTATCAGGACGTGACAGCATGTAGCCCCCTTCTTTAGATGTCTTGGGGATCGGCGGAACCACATTATTGCTGAGATGTTGGTGAGGTTGAAGCAAGAAAGGCAGTTCAGTCCCCCCTCCTTTTTATTTTTTTCCCCAGGTCCCCCCCCCCCCCCCGGGACACACACACACACATGGGCGCGCGCCACACACACACACACACACACACACACTTGTACACACAGACACACACACACATCTACACACACACACACACACACACACACACACACACACACACACACACACACACATACAAACATGCACACATGGTAAGCTATACAGTTCCCGAGCACGAAAGAATAGCCCTTTGGTGGGTGGTGAGTGGAAAGGTGGAGCTGGAGGAAGGGGAGAACAGTACAAGTGACAACATGTATGTGCATTATGTTTGTTTTCTTGTATTGGCAGACTTTTGGGGGAGTGGGAGAGGATGGCAGGACATGAGCAAGGGACGAGTTGAGGAGTGCGAAGGGAAGGGCAGTCTCGAGGGGTAAAATTGTTGAAGGGGTGGTAGAAAGAAGGAGTTATTGCCCCCCCTCCCTCCCCAAGTCCTTCGGGAGGGGTACTGGCAGGCAGGGAAAGTAGGAGGGCTATGGCAGAGTGAGAGGAGGTGGAGAGAGGACAGACAGAGACACAGACATCCACCACCCTCCCCCACACCACACACGCGCGCGCTCTCGCGCACACACACACACACACACACACACACACACACACACACACACACCTCACAAACACACACGAGAAGAGAAAGAGGGAGAAGGGGGGGGAGACACATGCCGGTAGGGGAGAGCAGGGAAGGGGGGGGAGGTGGGGGGGGGAGAGAGAGAGAGAGAGAGAGAGAGAGAGAGAGAGAGAGAGAGAGAGAGAGAGAGAGAGAGAGAGAGAGAGAGAGAGAGAGTGTGAGTGTGAGCAGAAGGGGGGAGAGAGGGGGGGGAAGAGAGAGAGGGGATAGGGAGGGAGGGCCGGGGGGTAAATACTTGCTGCTGATGCACAGCCGTGGGGTGTGCAGGTTCACAACTTTGGCATGTTCCTGGACATGATCAAGAGCCAGAAAATCATGTCCCCAGCTTGGACAGCAGGTCCCCTCAGTTTGCGACTCAGCGTCTACCAGTCAACTGTAAACAATGAAAACTTTCTCAGCATGTGCCTGGAAAGCAAGGACAGTGACAAGTCTCAGAATTCTGAGCGAACATGCTGGACTCTCTTCAAAATGTCGGTGCACTCTACCTTACCCGGCAAGTCTAAAGGTCGGGATTCGTATGGTAGATTTGCCGCTAAGGCCGACAAGACTGGAGAGAATACCTCCCTTGGCTGGAATGATTTCATGCAGATGAGCGATTTTCTGGAGCCAGAAAATGGATATTTGCATGATGGATTTGCATCGTTTTCCGCAAGTTTTCACATCATCAAGGTGCGTGTGTCACTCCATGGGGATATGTGCAGAGGGGGATGGATTTGCGAGAAGGTGTGTGAGAGAGAAGCAGCAGAGGGGAGCTGGGGATGATGGAGTATGAGAAGTACTGGGTGGGGTTCCATGGGAAGTACTGGGTGGCGTACCTGCAGACTCAGAGGAGTCATCTCATGTGCTGCACCTTGACACATGACCAAGCCGAAGTTCCACACCAGTGGTATGTGATAGCCATTGGTGACAAAGTTGCTCGGTGTTGTCTGCTGAGCCAGACTGTGGTTGGGAGATATGTGCCTGAGTCAGAAGGGCGACCTTGGTTCTCACTTGGTCGTGTGTGAGTAAGATGGGTCATTGGGATTAATGTTGACTCCACTGAAGGTTAGGCCCAACTTTTGGCCGGAAGCTCTCTCGATTGTCAGCGAGAAAGGCAGATTTTGGGTTTGGTTGACCCTGAGACTGGCCCCAGTTTTAAGTTCTTCTGTCGCTGAAGTTCAAGTAGCAGCTTCCTAGCTGTTGCACTCCATGCATGGGGGACAGGAGACAATCTAGATATAGTCAGTCCGATGTCAGGAGACATTTAACTTTTAGGACTGGCTATTGCTAAGGCCCCCCCCCCCCCCCCCAAAAAAAAATGGCCAGGAGGTTGTGGAGAGCTGGCAAGGGCCAACACTTCAACATTTTGGGGCTCGTAACACTGATGGCCAACTTGGGATCTTGTGTTGTCATGGCATGTCCTTTCAAGCGTTGGCACGTGTTTTAAAAGAAAGGATACGCACTTTGTTTTTTTGCAGCCGGAGATCAAGAATTGATTGGTGGTGCATACTCCACATGATCCTTTCAGCGTGCTTGCTATGACATCCTCTACTTTTCAATTGCACGCTGTCTCGCCATGTTTAACTCTTGTATGGAGATTTTGCCATGTGCGACAAAGGCGAGGGCCTCACTTGGACAAGATGTGTGGCCATGAACAGGAACAATACACCTTCCGAAGTGGCCCAGAACAGCGACCTGTACGGGGACGATCCGGAAAGTCCAAGGGACAGGGTCCTGAGTTCTACCAAGGGAAATTCACATGGAAAATCTCAGACTTCAAGCGTGACCTCAAGGATCAGCTCAAGAAGAAAAAGATTACGGTGTTTCTCCTGTGCTTCCCTCTGCCCATGGGCCCTTGATCATACAGGAGTGTACAGCTCTGGAGGGGCATGTTGACAGGAGATGTTAGACACACAATTGCCAAGGCACACACATTTGTACTGGCAATGCTGATGACTGGTGCATATGCCCCGTCCATTCCCCAAGGATTGTTAATATGATAACATAGTCATTCCTTCTCACACATTGACCATGTTCTGGGAAGTGCAAGGGGAATTGTTTCCTCCGTGTTTGTGTGGGTGGGTGACATTGCGCAGGCATGCGTGTGTGTGTGTGTGGGGGGGGGGGGGCGGGGGGGGTTTGCCCCCATGGGAGGGGGATCCACAAGTGTATGACTACCCCCGCGGAAAAGTGCGACCGCTGGTTCATGTGGTGAGACATGCAGGTGGGAGGAGGGGGCGGCATTTTTGCGTCACAAACAAGATCTCATGACACGGAATTTATTTTCTGCCCTCCTTGTTTTGCTTCATTTCTGCTTCATTTCGATCCCCTCTCTGTTTAGGATGATGCTTGCAGCCCTCTGGTAGCTTTTTGTTGTCACTTCTGGCGTTGTCGCCTCAGGAGCGGCGAAACAGAGCAGGTAGCTGTAAGTGACCTAGCTGCAATGGACAGAAGTTGTTTCTTCTTACTTGTTGTCTGATAAGTAAAGAGTATGTATTTGTACTCGAAGTTGCACTTTTATCAAGGGCATAGTGTAAGTTTCTGTTTGCATTATTTCGATTCACTCCTGCTAGATAAGCAGACTTTAATCGAATCTTTCTTGAGACATTCCCGAGCTCGTTGTCCTACTTCACTCACTTGCAGCTGGGATTTACAGGGGCTCTGCGTCAAGAGCAAGAGGTTTCAGGTGGGGTCAAGAGATTGCCGCTTAATTGTCTACCCTCGAGGTGAGCATTGTGAAATGCTGTCTTCCAAGCTTTTTTTTAATTTAATTTAGTTTGCAAATTGTGTTCAAGTGTGTTAGATGGTATCTGTGGGGCTAGTTGCTGGCTATTCCCATAAGAGCAGTTTGTTGGGCTGGGAGGGTTCCTTTTTTTTGGCCCTAGCAATGGTGGTCAACTTCAGCAAGTGTTTTGTTTGACTAGGACCCAAGATGCTGGTAAGTTGTAGGATTGATTAGTTGCATCTGATGGAGAATCAGCTAGAACCTCTTGCAGCTTTTATCTGCAAGAAAGCAAAATATAGGCGCAAGCGGAATGGTGTCATTAAAAAAGTTGTTGCTTGTCATTAAATACAGCAAGTCAGCCCTCCTGTTGTCGCTTGTGTGCAGCATTATTCAGTAGTTTTATAGTGTTGGGGAGATTGTATTTTAACTTGGACATTTAAGGGGAGAAAGTTGTCCAATCCCCTTCGGTACTCAACATCCCCTCTCTCCTCCTCTGCTGCTAATTTCTATCCTGCAACAACCAGGAAACACTGCAAACTTCTGACTTACCCGATTGTCTGGGTGGGCTTGCATCCTTTTGCATCCTGTGTCCCATTGGGGATCTGCCACCGACCTTCGTAGTTATTGTGAGATTCCTGCGCTGTGACAACGTCTGGGTGACTTATGATCTGGTCTTTTAATGTATGTTTTCCTCTGCCTATGCTGCGTCCCTTGCTTTTGCAGCCCCCGGGGATGTTTTCTTCTTTGCTAGAAATCTTACTTGCAAAGCAGAAACATGCGCCAATTGAAGGCTTGGATTTGAGCTTTGTCGGGGGCTATTCTTTCCTTTTATCCCCTTTTTTTGGAGTCACGAAGGAATGGAAGGGAGGAAAACACAGTCTTGCTTGCATTTCTCAAGACTGCTTGTATCCTGATTTTCTTTGCATGGGGATTCGACGTGCTGTCAATCACTGCCGTCCACAACTAATGGGTTGCATGCTTTAGGTGTGGATTGTGGGTTACCACTGGGGGGCACATTTCGCCGTCCTGCACAGTTGGTGTTGGTGACTTACGTCTTTAAGCTGTGGTGGTGACAGGTCAGTCGCAGCCACCACAGCACCTGTCCATGTTCCTGGAGGTGACAGATCCCAGATCTTCAGGGGAGTGGTCCTGCTTTGTCAGCCATCGCCTGTCTGTTGTCAACCAGAAGTTTGAGGAAAGGACTGTAGTCAAGGAGTCGCAAAATCGCTACTCTCGCCAGGCCAAAGACTGGGGTTGGCGAGAGTTCATCACGTTAACGACCCTGTTTGACAATGACGCCGGGTTCATATTGAATGACACCATTCAATTTGCAGCAGAGGTGACTGTGTTGAAGGAACAAACGGACGTCAGAGAGGTGAGATGTTAAATCACACATGCGATAGGCTTCTATGTGCACCTTCCATGGTTTTTGAGGAAAAAACAAGCAAACAAGACCTACTTAGAGATCTCTCCCTCCTCCCCCCCCCCCCCCCAAAATACATACTTTTCCACCCTCGCTCTTCCCTTCCTCCGTCTGTTTTGTTTCGTCGTTCAACCCCCCCACCCGGGTATCTCTCTCTGCGTCTTTTGCCGGTCTGTCTGCCCCTCCCTCTCTCCCCCCCTCTCTCGCGCGCTCGCTCTCTCTCTCTCTCTCTCTCTCTCTCTCTCTCTCTCTCTCTCTCTCTCTCTCTCTCTCTCTCTCTCTCTCTCTCTCTCTCTCTCTCTCTCTCTCTCTCTCCCCCCCCCCCTCTCTCTCTCCCTCGCTTCCCCCCCCCTCTCTCTCTCCTCCCTCTCCCCTCTCCCCCTCTATCTGTCTCTAGCCCCCCCCCCCCCAACCCAAACACTCTTGTAAACACGACCACAGACCCCCGCCCCCGCCCCCATGCACCCTCGCACACGCGCGCGCGTGATTGCGCAGGATGCATGGGCGACAGTGAGCACGTGTACATATGACAAGACGGGATTGTGAGCATATTTCCAGGTGTAAGTACTTGAGAAAATGTGCTGCCTTCGGGGAAATGTTTTACAATCTCAAGGGTACAAGCACAGGTCCCTCCCCAGATAAAAACCCAAAACTTGGGAGTGGCCCATTAGAGGGAAAAAGATGCACCCTTAGATCTCGGTATGCATACCGAGGTGCATTGTAGAGACTTGTAATCATTGATGGCACAGCCATTTTACAGAATTACAAGTGCGCAGTGAAGTCTTTTGCAGTTTACCTAGGGTTCATTAGACACCCCGAAGCCAAACCATTTCTCATTGCACCTGAAAGAAGATCTGTTTGGATTCTTGTAGATATGTAAAGTTCAATAGGTTTTTAGGGTTGGGCTTCTGCTATAGTCGTGTATGTCCTTGACTGACGTTTGCTGTGATCAGGCCGACTTAAATGAGCCAATAGTAGGTTTTGTAGAGGACATGCACCCGCAACCAGAAGAACCATATGTTGGGAAGGAATTTGTGCGCGCTTATGCGCTCTCCAAAACGAAATTCACGTGGAAGATTGAGAACTTTTCCACTTTCTGCGAGATTTTGCAGACACGCAAGATCTTCAGCAAGTATTCCCCTATCCTTCTCTTCACTCCATCTCTTCTTCGGGCTGCGTGCCTTGTGTTCTGGACTCACCTGCATTCCCACAGTCACCATGACCCTCTCCGCCCCTGGCCCCCCCCCACCCGGCCCTCCCCCCCTCCCACACACACACAGACGTACACACTCACACAAACACACACTCCCGCCCACACACACACAAACGTACACACGCGCAATTACCAATTTCACTGCTAAAACAAGGAAGTAAAGAGAGAGAAGGTCATTGCAAACAAATCTTATGAAAATGGTAAGGGATAAAAGGGGAAAGGGGGCTGCTGCCTATTTTCTCTCTTCCTTTCAGGACTGGGTTTCAATGATACATGTCCAACCTTGAAACTTGACATGCTTCCACTCGTCTTTCGCTTTTCCTGACATTGACTTGAACATCTGAATGTAGTTTATGGATCACAGAGAAGGATGTGCAATGCACTCTATATGTGAGGGGGGACGGTCGTGTAGTTAAGGCCCTTTGCAATTTATAGGTGTGTGGGTACCTCCAGTGTTGCCCGTATCGTCACTTCTGTCTCTCATGAACTGCTTTTGAGCTACAAAACCCAGTGGTTGTTTCTGGTAGGATGCTTAATTTTTAATGGCGGGTTAGGGGCTGACTCACAGTGTTAT
Source organism: Botryococcus braunii (assembly GCA_002005505.1). Taxonomy (NCBI): domain Eukaryota; kingdom Viridiplantae; phylum Chlorophyta; class Trebouxiophyceae; genus Botryococcus; species Botryococcus braunii. Next base: position 1,258,377 of record KV908338.1, on the reverse strand, counting down.
ACAATGATCTCTGCTTGATGCACCCTGCTGCTGAGTATGTATTGGGGGAGAGGGGGGAGGGGAGAGAGATAGGGTGGGGAGGGGAGGGAGGGGCGGAGAGAGAAAAGAGTGTATGCATGTGTGTGTGTGTGTGTGTGTGTGTGTGTGTGTGTGTGTGTGGTGTGTGTGTGTGTGTGTGCGCGCAAGTGTGCGTCCGTGTGTGTGTGTGTGTGTGTGTGTGTGTGTGTGTTGGGGTGTGTGTGTGCGTGGTGTGTATGGGGGTGGACACATGAGTAAATGTGCGTGCGCGTGTGTGTATGTGGGCGTCTGGGCGGGGCCGAGTGCATGTGTGGGTGTGTGTGGGGCTGTGTGTGTGTGTGTGTGTGTGTGTGTGTGTGTGTGTGTGTGTGTGTGTGTGTGTGTGTGTGTGTGTGTGTGAAAGAGGGGGGGGGAGAGAGGGAGGGGGAGCGGGAGGAAAAGAGTGAGGAGAGGGGATTGAAGTTGGGGGGTGGTATGTTTTCAGGTTCTTCACGGTCAATTCGTGTGATCTCCGGGTTGGAATGTATGAGTCATTCCATCAACTGTGTGTATATCTGGAAAGCGACAACACTACACCGGATCGTAACTTCCAGGTTGATTATCGTATTGCTGTCATGAATCAGCGCCGGCCGGACCAGACACATTGGAAAACATACCGGCTGTATACCCGCGCCTGGAACAACTCTGTTCTGCAGCTTGGCAAGGTCTAGTGCCCTACAATGTTTTTCGTTTGAAATTGCAATCATGCCCGGCTCCTTATGGACCCTTGACGCCCCCTCTCTCAATACGCGACCTCGATCTATTCCTAACACCAAGCAGGAATTGAGAAGTGCGGGTTTATGATCCATGAGAGTTTATGCTGGTCTCCTTGTTGACATTTCCTCTGAGTCAATTTCCATGGCTGCTATGCCTAGACCAGCCAACCTGATTTTACAGTGTTCGCTGTTTGTGTGCAACAAAAGATTTGTCCGGAGTACAAATTGCAGCGAGCTTTACAAGGTGGGGTTTGTGGGGCGTCCTTGGTTTACAGATGACAGACATCGTGAGCCCAGATATGGGCCATGTGGTGAGGGACAGTCTGACTTTGGTAGTGGAGGTGCTGGACTGCCGAGCATGCAGTGCGGATTATGGAGACCCTACGCATTATGAGGAGCATAGCGATGATGAGGAAGGCTCTGTGACCGATGACGGAGACACCGGGTCTGAGGGTAGTGACTTCCACCATGGTGAGGGCGGCCCAGGGGTCTCCCCACCCCCCTTCCCAGCCCCCCAAAAGTTGACCCACAAGGCGGTGTCTACTGTTTTAAGGCACCTTCCTGCCGCTGTTGTTGGGGGAAAGGCCACGCCTCCTCTATTCGAGATGCATTGAGGGTGTGGAAGCAATTGAGATGTCTTTGAGGGTGTGGAAGCAACTGGGAATCCCAGGCAGGTATTACGCCAAGTCCCCCACCCCGGTGTTGGAACGCGGGGGTCTCGCTTATCGGCTTGTCTGTTGTGCTGCTGCTCCCCCACCTTCCTCTCCCTCTCCCCCACCCCTCTACCCCCCACCCCCCCGGCTCCTCACTCCTTGCTCCCCTTGTCTACGCCCCCCCCCCCCCGGCTTTTTCATCTCTTTTCCTCTCCTTTTGACTGGCACTGGCACTGGCAAAGGATGGGAGGGGAGGCAGTGGATGTAGATTGGCTATGTATGTGCGAGGGTGAGAGAGAGAGGCCTGGGATACGGCATGTGGAGGACGTGTCTCAGCAGAGTTTGAAAGGCTGCCAGGGCAAATTGGGGCTTGGAAGTCTCCTGAGAGGGTTGGAGAACACATAGCTGGATTCCATCTCATGCTGGCCATGGCCTGGACGAATATGACTTTGTTCCGTGCCTGTGCAGGCCTAGAGTCAGAGGAAAAGAATCAACTGCAGGCACTCCTGAACAGTCTCGCACCTGCTTTTGCGCAACTTCCAGGGCCTCTGGTTGGCGGCCCGGGGCCCCCGATGGGCCGGGGTGCCGGCGGAGCTCCAGGTAACGGCGCATGGGCACCAGAAACAGCCTCAGATCCTTCCGCAAGCACGAAGGCCATCATGCAAAGTTTGCGGGACTTCCTCACTGACCCGTCGAAGGTATGGATTTGCATCATGTTTGTTAGCTTTTTAAGACAAGTCAGTCGTAACGAGCAGCAGACGTTGCACTTTTCCATCGTGTCCTTTGTAGGCACAATGGCTACAACCAGTGAAGATCATGTTAAGGGTCAAGCTACGAAGTCGCATTGAAAGCCCTTGCGTTGTGTGAAGTGCGAGAAAGGATGTGAGGAGCAACGTGATCAACGTCCCTCAAAGTTCACTGGGGTTCATTCGGCTTTCAAGACGTTGCTCCATTGTGGAGGAACCCCCAAAAAGTGACAATTTCCCAGTCTGCATGTAATGATATTGAAGTGGCCAGGAACTTTGGCTTAACACGAGATGCATCGTTTCTCCATTTCCGGGGGTTTCCCTATACAATCCTGGGGTTGCGCGTGTTTGTCCGAAGTTGCTGCTGGCAGTTCGCTTCGCTTCGCCTTGCCCCGTTGATAAATAATGTTTGAATGTTGCGGCATCAAAGTATGTGGCAAGGTTTGTGATGGAGGTTGGAATCCAATGGCCCAATGCGCGAGTTTTGTAGGCCTAGGTTGCGTGCCCCATTTCTGACGTCAGAAGGGAAGGATCCTGCTGCCGTATGGTAGGGCAGTATTTGATTATCCTGCGTCAACATGCTGCAGTGACTAGACTGTAGTCACGGGGGAAATTTGACAGTGTTGCCCCCCCCTCATGTTAGGAGGCGTGTATCCCCCACATGAGGCAGTGATGGGATCGCTTGCTTTGCAAATGCTCCCTGCAGGGTTTGGGACCACATGCGGCAAGCTGGGGAGAGCCCCCTTGGCATTCTCTCTCCCCCCCCCCTTCTCGTTCTCTCTTTCTTGTTCATCCCTCTCTCTCCCTCGCTAGAATATCTTGGGTTGTCCAGTCTTGTTATGTTCAACACGTGTGGGTTATTGGTCCCGTTCTTCTTCTCCCTGCCAAGACCAGGGTCCATGCAGTGCACTGCAGGCCCAGTGCACTGCATGCAGCTCATGCAGCTTCCCGCACTTTCGCGGCAATACTTAAAGAGCTGGCCTGGAATATGGCAAAGCCATTGTGTCACACACAGTTCCACCAGCTGTCCTGTCCCTCCTTTATTCCCATCCCTTAGAGGCGAATGAGTCTGAATTTGAGGTGTCCCAATGCAGATTGCCGAAGTCCTCCGCCCAGCAGGCCCGACCACTCCTTCGCTGCTGGACATGCTGATTAGTATCCCGGGATTTCAAGTGCCGGTGCGGATAGTAGTGCTCGAGGCACTGCACAGTCTCCTCACCACGCCTGTGTCAACTCCGCCGGTACCGCTGGCAGGGGACCAACCCGTGTTCTCCTCCACTGTTGGGGGACCGCAGCCAACCTACCAGGGCGCAATGGGCCGTGAGCACCCTCCACCCCGCCCGCATAGCAGCACACGCCAGCGTCCTTCCGTACAGACCGGAATGCACATGCAGGAGCCTCGCGTGCTCACAGGACCAAGGGACCGGGAGGATGATGCGGAGTGCGTGTCCTCCACAGTCCCTGGGGACCTTGCCACAAATCCCGAGGCCAGCGGCGGGTCATTCGTCAGGGGTCCGGTCCGCCACAAGAAGCCGCCAAAGACCCCACCCTTGGCAGATCTGGACCGTGCTTCTCCACAGGCTGACCTGGATGCTGTCCCTCCGGACCCAGACAGCGGCCTGCCTACAGAGGGCGAGCAGGACGCCTCGGACGAGGACAGTCTCTCTCCCGTGTCAGGTGAAGATGACGGTTCCGGCCGGCCTGTGTCAGGTGAGGACGCCTCAGACTTGGGCACCCAATCAGTGTATGAGGAGGAGGAAGAGGAGGAGGAGGATCTGGGAGAGGCGGAAGAGGACGAAGGCCACGGGGAGGACTTCGGGAGCGAGGAGGGGCAAGACGATGAGGAAGACTCAATCGGGTCGGGCCCCTCTGCTGCGACGGAGTCGCAGTTCTGGCAGAACGTCCCGGCCGATTTGCTGCCTTCCCAGCAGAGCTACGACCCGCAACAGCGCCGCATTGGGGAAGACCCCAGCATCGATGTCGGGGGTTCAGGGCCGCTGTACTTGCCTCTTTTTCCCATGGTAGATCCTCCGGGTGGCGGGCCCATCCCAGTGTCGTCCATGATGGGCTTGCCACAGACTTGGGGCCCCGTGGCTGCGGGACAAGACTACGGCTCCCTGAGCCCTGCAGGAGCAGCTCATATGTACTCGCCGGCCGACCTGCAAGCGTTTGCTAATATGCCGTTGACGCATTTGAACAAGCAGCTGATTTTCATGCTGCTCACATGGATCTCCAACCACAGCGGCCATCTGGACGCAAATTTTCTGGGCCTTGGAGGAGGGGAAGTCCTTGCCAATTACCCGATGGTCGACCTTGTTAATAAATTGATGAGGGGTGCGCTCTCGATATTTTCCCTCCTGCCACATCCCCCCCCCCCCCCCCCGTGGCCAAACATGTGCATGTGCGCGCGCGCGCACACACACACACACACACACACACACACACACACACACACACACCACAACCAGAGAGAAGGGGGGGGGGAGAGGGAGGGGAGGAGAGAGGGAGACAGGAAGGTGGGTATAAGAGAGAGGGGTGATAGGGAGGGAGGGAGGGAGAGGAGGGAGAGAGAGGGGGAGGTACAGAGAGGGGATGGGAGGGGAATGGGAGCGGGCATGCATGGGTCACTCAGGCACTCCCTCCCTCCTCATTATACACCCACACACCCCCTCGTAGACACACAGAGGCGTGCTCTCTCTCTCTCTCTCTCTCTCTCTCTCTCTCTCTCTCTCTCTCTCTCTCTCTCTCTCTCTCTCTCTCTCTCTCTCTCTCTCTCTCTCTCTCTCTCTCTCTCTCTCTCTCTCCCCTCCCCCCCCTTACCGCGCCCTTGTCTCTGTTCCCTTCTCATGCCCCTGTTCTCCTGGATTGCAATGACTATGTGCGCGCGCGCGTGTGTGTGTGTGTGTGTGTGTGTGTGTGTGTGTGTGTGTGTGTGCGCGCGCGCGCGCGGGCGTGCGCGTGCGTGTGCGCGCACTCGACCATGTTCCCGCATGTACGGTGCATGTGCACGAGGGAAGTTTGTCTTATTGTGCCTTCTAGAGTAGTTACCTTGTACGACTTTGGGGGATGCAAACTTCATTACTTGAATCGTCCGTTTCTGTGCTTTGTCCTGGTTCTTGTAAGGATCCTTCCCAGCCTTCAAAATTCTGTGAGACTCTGCTCGAGGCATTTGTCTGGCGTGGTTTCTGTGTTCTGGCTGTGTATGAATATGTGTTTTGGGGGATGATTAGGGGGATGGGGGAAGTTAGATTTGGGAGACTGCAATTGCAGCAGCTATACTACTCGGCTTGCAAGGAAGGGGATGATGGGGAGTACGGCACTTTCTTGGAACATTGAAGTATTGATTGCATGCACCAAGCAAGGAGCAGGGGGAGGGTAAAGCTGGGGGAGATGGCAACTGACCTGCTGCTGATCTACATGTTTCATGTGCATCACTGATTTGGCATTTGTTGGGATCCACAGCTCTACCCCCTGAGAATGCTAGGGCCATTGCTGCAATGGCCCCTCATATCGTGTTGGATGCTGACAAACCGGAGCTTGCACACGCTCTTCTGTCCTTCATGCACTTGAGAGTCAACTTTGGACAGACCCCTGCTGAAGGGCTTCTGTATGGCGATATCCTGAATGCATTGGCGGGCATGATCGAGGTTCCGGGCGTCGCTCAGGCTACTTTACAGCACCTGCCTCAGGTGGCTCCCTTCACAAGTCATCCGAGTTGATTGAAAGGCTCTACTCTTTCTGGGGTATGTAGCTTGGTATGCAACAATTAGCCTGATTGGCATGTTTCTGCAGGAGAGACACCTGGTGGGAGGGGGGGGGGGGGCAAAAGAGAATCGAAACCATGCCTCAACTGCTCATTAGTGATCCCAAGGTTGCATTGCTTGAGCTGTCCTCGCGCGGTCATCAGTCGGTGTGGTGTGTGCTTGTGCTTTTGTCTGTGCTGCGTGTGTGCCTTTCTTTTTTTAATTTGGGGGGGGGGGGTGGCAAATGTGTATGTGTGCGCTTTGGCGTGTTTTGCCTGCAGCTGAGGTGCCGGTCGCTCCCTGTCATCACATCACATCTATTAGGACTGGTTGCAGGCGTGTTGAACGGAATAAGGCTTTTTACCATGTCGGCCTGAACCTACGTTTGTCCGTACAGATGATGACGGGCATGCAGTCAAACTTTTCTCTAGCGCTGCGGCTTCTCCTGAAAATATGGGAAGTAGATCCGGATTTGGGCAGCGACAACATGAGGACTGCAAGAAGGGCGGTGTCTATTCTGGGCTCAAGTGCACAAGCTGTTGGAGACTTTCAAGACCTGCTCAGAAATGTGTCGTATGCTTCAGAATTTTGTAACGACATCATGAAAAGCATTGAAGATTTTCAATGCGGGGGGGTATGACACAGACTTCCTCCGCCTCAAACTGAGCTACCTGACTTGCCTGGGACTGTGTACCCTGTGCAATGAGTATACCCTTCTCTTGAATTAGTCTTACGTCCAGCAATGCTGTTCACGTGGACCCTTGAAGCAGCCATTGCACTTAGAGCACATAGATAGGCTCATGCTCGCCACAAAGTATAGTACCTTCAACGGTTAAAGTCTTTCAAGATCATATCTCCACATCTGTAAAGGACGGTACGATAGCCAATAAAATCAGGAAGCGGCACATAACCACTCCATAGACTTTACCTTAATACCAAAAAGGTAGAAAAATGGAGTCGAATCTTGTCACTTCATTTTGTCCCCCTCGTTCTGCTAAAAGAAGAGGAATAGTAAGGGCAAGAATCTGTATTACAAGAATAAAAAGAAAATACATAGCAGAACTTTCTTTTCTGCCTGCCTCTTCCAGTAACCCCTTCAGTCCTTCCAATTGTCTTGCACACGGTGTGTGTGTGTGTGTGTGTGTGTGGGTGGGGGGGGGGGGTGTGTGCGTGTGCGTATTGTCGTTTTTACATCTTCGTGCAACCCCTACAGGAGCCAGCACCGGAGATCAGCGAAGTGGATTTGGAAGCCCTGTTGTTCTTGCTCTCTGGAGAATTGAGGGATAAAATGCTGACAGTGTTTGCAATGCTCATCAATTCTAACACACTCGATGGCGGTCTGGTACGAAAGCTTTTTGTCTCGTTTTCTCTTACTTGTTTCATGTTCAGGGTATGCGTATCTGTTATTTGTGTGATGATGTCTGGGATGTCTGATCCCCGCTCACCTCCACTGCTGTGGTGGTACAAGTGGGCAGTTTGTGATTTCGTAATGAGGCCTTAAATGGCTTGTAACATGCACATCCACTCCCGTTCCCCAGTGTTGTGCAATCCAAGCCTGCCAGAGGAGTGGTCTTCGGTGCTGTGGTGGTGTGGTGCCAGGCCTGGGTTTGCATTTGGCGTAGTCCTTCGGCAGGGAAGGGGCCTTTGGATACCATGTCTTCCCATTACCACAATCTGGATTCTTAGTAATCTTGTCGTCCCCCCCCCCCCTCCGTCTTGTTGAGCTGCAATCCCATATCCTGATCACAGACACGACGGGAAGTGCTAAGTGCATGGCAGTTGTGCAATCTATATGTTTTTTCTGGTGGGAGTCTACTGCAATGTAGCCTTTCAAGATGGGAGGGGCTTTGTAGTAATGTTGCAGACAATATTAGTATCACAAGAGGCCTGAGAAGTTGTCTTGGGCCCTGCATGTTCCTCCAATATTGGAGAGACTGCTCAGCATGTCAATTGCATAAGGCTCCTTATTTTGATGGAGAGGTTACACGTCAAAGAGTATCAATCTGGAATGCCGCAAAAGTGTTGAGCCCCATTGCCTTCCCTCTGTGTTGTTCTGAAGCTGGTTGGAGGGTGTGCAGCTAGGACAAGTTATCGCAAGGCGCAACCATGCATTGGTAATAACTGATTCGCATCTGAGCCACACGAACTCTGCTTCCAACCCGCATCGGGTTGAGGGACCTCCGGGAGCAGTGTTTGCATATACTGCTGATGACTTTGAGCCGCTCCTGCAACTCACAGAGTTCCTTGTGGCGCCATCAAAAACCACCACAAAGAGGACTGTGAAGTTTGCAGAGGCTTTGTACCATTGTCTCCACAGGTTGGCCCTCTCTCCACCCCCCCCCCCCCACTCCCACGCCAGCACATGGGGAAACTCCAGAGGACAAAGCGGACACAAAGACCTAGGAGACCTAGGAGACGATCAATTGCAGATAGGACGGAAGGTTCAAATGGTGTAGGAGGTGGGATGATGTTTTTGCAACGGCTATGTGCTGTTGCTTGTTGAGTTGACCCTCACGCCCCCCGGGGGGGGGGGGGGAGATGGTGCAGAGCCAACAGGAATGTAAGGTCAAAACACTCCACATAGACCCACAGAGACAACACAGACATGCACACACACACACACACACACACACACACACACACACACACACACACACACACACACACACACACAGACCCACACAGACACACACACACACACACACACACACACACACACACACACAGAGGGAGGGAGGGAGGGAGGGAGGGAGAGAGGGAGAGAGAGAGAGAGAGAGAGAGAGAGAGAGAGAGAGAGAGAGAGAGAGAGAGAGAGAGAGAGAGAGAGAGAGAGAGAGAGAGAGAGAGAGAGAAGCAATTGCCCACGGGATAGAAGCTTGAACATGAGCATGTGGAGGTAGTACTACACTCCCAGGCGCTTTGTATGGTAACTGTAATGGAGTCTGTGGCATTTGACTTGCAAAAGCATACACCTCCCATCGTGAGTTGGATGGGGGACGTAAAAAATATGGAGAAATTACATGCCAGACTAGTAGGTGCCCGGGGCTGTGTCTTGGTATTTCGGCACAGGTGGGCCGCTGTCCATGAAAAGCAATTATGTCGCTTCAGTGTTCGTTTTGCTTGCAGAGGACGGACCTGGTCTATCCTTTTCCCAGTCCTTTCTCACAACTGCATGGGGACTTCCTGCCATTCATCCAAATCTCGAGGGCAGGTCGGACTTTTTCTTAAGTCAAAGGTCTCATGCGAGTGATGCACACGTGCTGTTGGGCATCCTCCTTTCCAACCGGGGTCAAAGCCTCTGACTTGGAGGCAGCCAACATTTTCCGCGCCAATAGCCTGGGGTCTGGGAGATGTGCCATACGACTTTTGAATATCCAGATTCGATGGCACCCATAGGTCAATGGCTTGAGACCGCCGTGCTTTGCCCCTTGGGGGGGGGGGGGGGGTGCACCTAGATCACCTAGATTGTAGATTCAATGTACGAGTAATCTGGAACCGCAAAAGAGGTGCAGGGTATTTATAGACCTGGTAATGGCTTGGCCTGCTTTGCAATTTGGGTTAGGTGGCAGCCACGCCTGACATGTGTTCATGGAGTCTAGCAGTTCACAAGAAGATCTGCATGGGGCGGTTCCTCTCTATAAGGTGGAGTAGCTGCTCTCCCCCTGACAAAACATGCCCCCCCCCCCTGGACATTCACTGATCCTTCCCTCCCATTTTGGCCGTGGAGCACGTTCTACTGCAATGGCTTGCACAAAATTGCCTGGTTATTGAATAATCCCTGAAAGGTTGCGTTGTGCTGCACAGCACGTTTCGGTCTCCCGAATACACTGAGCAGATCGTGCGGAGCCTCTTGAAGTCCTGCAACATCCCTCTTGCTACACCCGGTCAGGGGAAGAGCAAGAAGGAAAGCAAAGGGCATGGGCAATGGGACACCAGTGCTGCCTGCCTTGCTCGCGTGCTTACTAGCTTTCGCTATGTGTACGGCGAGATTGGGCCCATAATGGAAGTAGAGCCCTTGCAGATGGCATTGATGTTTCTCCTGGAACTGTTGGACGCTTATGTGCGAGAGGTAATGCTCTGAGCTCCTGGGCTCATCTCAACAGAACGAAGTGACCAAATAGTAATGTCAGCTGCGTGATAAGAAGTTACAGGGCATTGCAATGGTACTGTGACCATAACTCTTCAGCGATGTCTGACAGTGAAGCCCTCTTTGGGGGGTCTGACATCCTTTGCAGAAGGGGGAGGGTTTACAGAACTCGCCAAGATGTTGGGGTCTTCACTGATGGAAGTGCGATGTGGAGATGAACGAGAGAGAGAAGTGATGTTTGATGAGGGCAGATGTGGTCGTATACTGGAGACAGAAATTATTGTGTACCAGTAGCGACATTACCACTTAGATGTCCGAATCTTGAACTTTGGGCCGGATGGACAGGCGTATCCTGATTACAAGCAGGAAATGATGCAAGAGTTTAGTGGCCACAAAAGTTGGTCGACCCCACAATTAATTTCCTGATTTCCCTGTTGCACGAATTAAACCAACCAACCTAATTGAAGTTCAAATGTTTCTAAGAATGCTGTTTATGGTTAGAACGCAAAGCAGCGATTCCTCTACCATTTACATTCTTACAAATTAATGAGCACTTCCCGCCTCGTCCTTGGGGTAGTCTTCTGCACTGTGCAGTTCGAGGCCTTGACTTGCCTTAATTTGAAAATAATATTCCCTCCTTATGTCAGAGAAGGCTTGGAGGAATCTGAACCTTCTCCCACCAGTATGCTGCGCGAAGGTGCTATTGTGCGGTCAGAGAAGTATGACCTTACTACCTTTGATAATAGGCGACCCCGTTGAGAATCCTAAATTTTACAAATTCCAGACATCTTTAATGATTTGTACGTTTATATACCTCTATCAGTAAAAGTTACGTCTACTATGTATCAATAACAATTAACAAATTTAAGAATCTGAATAGCGACAAGGTCAGGACTATTTATTCTACATTGTACATTATTATTGTACATCGGACAAGCTCGATTTGTTTGACGCTAGAGGATAGCCTGCTGCTTTTGCTGGGGAAGCCTGATTTGTAGATCTTGGTGGCTATTTTGCGGTGCTGTGACGGCTATCCTATCCTTCGATACTTGTTTGAGTGCTTTCAGGGTTCCTTCATGGTTTCAAAGCAGGTTGGCAGGACCCAGCGCATTTGATTCAAGTGTGTAGGCAAGAGCAGGGCCAAAAGCCAATCAGTTATGAAATCGAAAGGCAAGTCCATGTTCTTGCTTAGCAGGCAAAAGGGTGAAGGAAGCAAGAATAGAAAGGACGGAACAAAGAATGGGGGTTCTTAGGTTGTGGGGCTCTGCAGGTGCAAAATGCACGGAGCAGGCTGCAAGATCTGGAGGCTCAATCAGAAAAGGTGCAGAAGGATCTGCTAACAAAATTGGAGAAATCTGGGCTAGAAGTGGGAGCCTTGGAGTCAAAGGTGAAGCGCATGGAGAGCGATGCATTGACCACGCGTTTGACGTATCAAACGGAGCTTCAGGACGTCAAGAGTAGTCTGAAGAAAGCCCAGGTCCTGCACCACTTCCTAGGCATAAACACTCTCTCTCTCTCTCTCTCTCTCTCTCTCTCTCTCTCTCTCTCTCTCTCTCTCTCTCTCTCTCTCTCTCTCTCTCTCTCTCTCTCTCTCTCTCTCTCTCTCTCTCTCCCTCTCTCTCTCTCTCCCCCCCCTCCCTCTCTCTCTCTCCCCCCCCTCCCTCTCCATCCCCCTCTCCCTCTCCCCCCTCTCTCCCCCCCCCCCAACCTCCCGCTCCAACCCCCCTTTTCCCTCGCTCATTTCTCTGTTTCTCTCCCCCTCTTTCTCTCTCGTTCTCTCTGCTGTGTCTTTCTCTTCCTTCCCGATCTCTGCGCTTGCAGAGGGTTGTGTGTGTGTGTGTGTGTGGGGGGGGGGGGGGAGGTGGCTGTGTGTGTCGCACCTTTTGGCGCGCTCCCTGGGCTGTCATCCCCCCCCCCCTCTTCCCTTTCTTCCTCTCCCGCTGGCTATCTCAAGTGCATTTGGGGTGTATGTGTGAATGGCTAAATGATTTTTTTTTTAAAAACCAGAACAATCTTGATAAACACCAGGCAGTTACTTGTAATTTAGTCTGCAGGTACCACCCAATGCAGGTGGCCCTGTCAACCGAACCCTATGTTTTTGTTTTTCGGTCATTGACAATTTGAAGCTGGCCCCATGCAATGGCTTGTGCATTCCAGATGGATGGATTGAGATGTTGTATTTAAGAGGTGATCCAAATTTGGGGGGGGGGGGGGTTAAGCAGCAATCGTATGGCTTTCCAGGATGCCCTCAGTGACCACAATTAGAGAATAATGCAGAGGATATGGCATGGCCCAGGCCCGAGTCGTTGGCCAGGAATCATCGAGGAAAGTGATGGCTTCAATACCATTGCGCTAACATCCAAAGCTTTAAATTTGTGCTGGGCGACAGGATGAGAAGGCGTTGCTGGAGTCCCAGCTTGAGAATGCCAGGCAGCAAGTGGCAGCGGAGCGCTTGAAGACATCAGATGCCAACTCCAGCATCAAAGAGTTGAGGAACAAGGCCAGTGAACTGGACCAGCAGGTGTCGCGGGCGAGGACAGCCAAAGCCAAGGGCGACGCAGACTTGAAGACTGCCAGGCAGCAGGCACAGAGCCTTAAAGCGGAGAAAGCTGCTGTTGAGAACCTCTTGGCTAAGGCCAAAGAAGAGGTGGGTGCACGCTCAGCGCTAAGACCCCCTCTGTCTCTCTGTGCGTTTTTGCATGCGGTGTCGCGCATGTGTAGTTGGGTGTGTGAGGGGGTTGGATGGAAGGGCACCCCTCCAAAGTCCCCCAACACCACAAGAAAGCTGTTCTACACATCTGCACGCACAGTTGTGGAGGGAGAGTCAGGGACATCGACGGGGGTGGGGGAAGAGAGGAAGCACTGGATTCTGACGGGTTAGGACCACCCCTGATTTCTGCAGAGCTTGGACCTGGAAAGTTGAATCGCAGGAGCACGGCAAGAAGGGTTAGGACCCCCCCTGATTTCTGCAGCCTGGACTTGGAAATTTAATTCGCAGGAGCACAGCAATCAGGGGTGGTCTTGACCCTCCTTACCAGTAAGAAGGGTCAAGACCACCCCTGATTTCTGCAGCTTGGACCTGGACCGCAGGATCGCAGGAGCACGGCATGGAGGTTGGATTCCTCATTGTGCCTCGAGGAGCACACATGTGGGCTGGCCTGTCTCAGAAATGTTTGACATTACCACATGTCGAGGGGCTACATACAGATTCTTCCATGTGATTGCCTGAGAGGGCGCTTGCGGGGCAGAGAAAGACGGCGCTCGCGGATGCTTTGGCCAAGGAGGACACCATAGCGCGCCTTACAAAGGAGGCGGAAAAATGGAAAAAGGAATGTGAAGACGAGAGGAGGGAGAGGCAGATGATGGGTGCTGAACTAGTGGAGAAGGATGGCTCTGTCCAGCAGTTGACCAGTGAGGTTGAAGAGCTGAAGTCGCGGCTTGCCCATGCTGAAGCTGAACTGAGGGACGCTTTTGCTGCCCGGGAAGCAGTTCCAGATGAGGACGAGAGGGTGCGAACGGGGTACCCCTTGAAGAACACTTCCCTCTTGTCCAAACAGCCAACAGGTCGCTGGTCGAATAGACATGCTTTTCTGCACATTTCAGGGCTTCAGTTGCAACCTAGCCAGGTCAGAAAGTTGGTGTGGGGGTCAGCATTGTCTGTGTCTGCACGCCCAGGTGCTTTGCTGGCATTCTCTCTGAGTCTGTTGAAAGGCGACCAGATAGCCGACTGCTCCAACCCGCACAATAGGGCGATGGGCACAATCAATCTCTCGAACCCCCCCCCCTCTCTCTCTCCCCCCCCCCCCCGCCCCTCGCTCTCTCCCCCCCTCCCTCCCCCCCCTCTCTCAGCCCCTTCCACTCTCTCGTCTCAAGATCGAGGGGGAGCACCGCGGGGGGATGCCTGGGGGTGGTGGGGGGCAACGAGAGGGTTCTACAGGGTTGAGAGGGCAGCCTATTTCAGTGAATCCAAGATTTATTGATCTCTAATGTCTCTCGAGCAAATGAATTTTAAGGCAAGCAGCTCACACAAGCAGTTCCACATATGAACAAATGGGCTCTCGTATTGTTGGTCTCTCTTTGCGCTTCTACACTGCAGTTGCAGAAGCTGTTGATGGCCCCAAAGTGTCATTCTGCAAGCCCTTTCATCTTTATCTGTCGGCACAGAAGTGTTCTCCATTTGACTTTTGCGTAGCATCAGGCGTAGTGTCTCCTGCGAAGCTCAAGAAAGGGAGGTGACATTGGCTTGAGATGTGCATCGCAGGGCCATGATGACGGCATCAGCATCGGACAGGAGTGTGGGAAGAATAGCAGCGGCCCGGAAGAGGAGCAGCAGCCTGGGTGCCATGTACAAAGCCCTGCCAGCTCAGCTTCAATCAGCTACCAGCCCTCTGCGCTAGTTGACTTCCCCTGGTGGAAAAATGTCATTGAATCAGGACCTTCTTGGAGAACGTCAGGCACTCAGGAGGCGCCGCCTGCCCAGGACATCCACAGGCATGCATCAGGAGCAATTGGCTCTGGGGTGTCTAACCCCAGCATGGGGCAGTTGTCGCGATCTCGCAGCCTTGTCCATCTACATGGGGGGATCAACTCGGAACACGAGAAGCACACAGCGGGGCCTACCAGTGGCGCGCCATGGGACAAGAACCTTGGCGGTTTGGGCATCTCGTCTTTCACGGGCGAGACGGACGAAGCGCTGGTGAGTTGCCTATCGTGGTCAGGTCTGGAAAGGCCCTTGTCTCCGTTCTATTTGAGACAGGATGGCGAGGGCTGTCTCTCAAGTCCTGAGTTTTTCCTGGAAGTTTTCCCCAAAATATTGGGCCTGGCTGGGAGGCCAGGGTACGGTGTCTCAGACCATCTGTCGAGCAAAGGCGGAGCATGTCTGATTCGCAACTCAAGTGTCATCTTTCTCTCGAGTCCAAGGGTTTTGCAGGAATGGGTTCGAACGCGGCCATTTGGGTGTTGAATGAATTCAGGAGGTTTCAGGGACATAGGAACAGGACGTTGACTTCAAGAAACATTGCTGGCAGAAGCTTCTCGGAAGCTGCACATCTGTGCACATTGTCACCTTCTTGCCTTTTGAAATTTGTCTTTTCCCCCCCATGCTTTCCTTGGGTCCCCAGCTGTTGGGCCATCACCTTTTATCTGAATCCCATTTTTCTTTAGAGTGCTGGCCATTGAAGACTTTTTGGCCCCGGGGGGGGGGGGGGGCGCAGGCTCAGGCGCAGGCGGAGAATATAGGGAATATAGTGCGGTTGGTCACCACCGTGGAAGATGACCCTCTCCCTAAACCTGCGGCGGATGCCGCAAACCTCCAGTTGGGGAAGCCCCAAACGCCGGCTCTGTCTCCCATACAATTGAGGCCGCGCCCTCCGGGGTCGTCGAACTTGCAACCTGCAGCCATTCCTTTTGCTCCCGCCAACCATACACCGCAGTCGGGCCTTGGGGGTGGTGCCCGGCCAACCATGCCGCTCTTTGACACATCGAGAGCTGCCATTAACTCCAGTCATGGCCTCTCCATGCTCTCGGAGCAAGGGGCTGCAGAGCCCTCCCAGCCACTGAGTGCCAAATCTCATAGCAGCATCATGGCAAACGGTGGCGTGATGCCTGGAGGCCGTGTTTCCGGTGGCAGCAGGTTCACCGCCAGGGACGACTCCATGGCAATGCAAGAGTTTGGGCCGGTCCGAGGGAGACTGACCCGAGGGGTTCCGCCGGTATCTTATCCTCTGGAGTACAGCTCTGTAGGAGGGCAACACCCAATGTATGGTGGGCAGAATTTGTATAATCTGTATGGGAATGGCCTTGGGCAAGGCGGAGGAAGGCCGGCTCCTGGACCCAATTCGGGCGGGCGGCAACAACTCTCCACCCCTTCCGCGCCACCTCCACCCAATTCGGGCGTGCGGCAACAGCATTCTGTCCCTCCCGTGCCACCTCCACCGGGATTCGTCCCTAACCCTAATCCACACATCAGAGGCCCGATGTCGCGTCGCAGGCCCCCGTAAGGCCTCTTCGTGACTGGCCAATAGTTCAAAACCTGGATACTTACTCCTGATCTGGTCAGGGTTCGTGGCTTTGCATTGTGCCAGTGTGGCCCCAATGTATGAATCGTAGTTGTTAGGTTGTGTGTGTGTGTGTGTGTGTGTGTGTGTGTGTGTGTGTGTGTGTGTGTGTGTGTGTGTGTGTGCGTGTGTGTGCGTGTGTGTGTGTGTGTGAGTGTGTGTGTGTGTGTGTGTGTGTGTGTGTGTGTGTGTGTGTGTGCGTGTACGTCTTTATGTTGATACAGGGGTCCATAGGGTGGGCTACCTGGGTGGCATTCTCTTTGCTTTGGCGTATTTCAGCACGGCGTGGAGGGAGCAACCTCCTGCTGAACAAAAGGCGGAGGATGTTATTTATTGTGTGTTCTGGTCATCCCCCTCTGGAAGGGAGCGATGAGTGGGGACGAATATGCACCTCACCAGAAGTTATGTACCATGTGGTGCACTGTCCTGTGGTCCTTGAAGATTACATCGTTGCCCTAATCTTATATTTTTCCCGACCCTTGCTCGGGACCAGGGGACAGAATGTGTGTAGTACGTGATGCTGGGTCGTATCGCGCTTTCTATGACTTTACCGCGTAAAAAAAAAAAAATGTGCTGCAAGCTCGTTACTTCCGGCACGTCGGGGTTTTTTACCCCACCTGATGAAGTAGAAGGCTTCGCGCACACTCTTACCTTTAAACTAGGCACTTGCATATAGGCATATCCTTCATTAGAAACCTGTTTTTAGTGTGGAGGCTTCGATCCGGACGGGGCAATGTGTGAGTTGTGTGTTTATATAAGTCCAGCACTGACACTGTATTCGTGTGGAAAGATTTTACCCCAACAACTATCCTCTCTGCAAGGGCTCATTTTTGCCCTTAAAGCCGAGAGTAGACAGACCAGTGTAGGTAGGAACAAGGTTTAATCAGTGGGCCCTTATCGCCGAGAGAAAAGTGGTATGGGCCAGGGTCTGCAGGGGGGGCACGTACTTGAGTATATACAACTTCAATGTACACCAGGCGCGCGCCCGGGGGGAGGGGGGTTTTGTCGTGCGGAGGGCTGATCTGTCAATGTCTCTCTCCCTGCTTCGAAGGTTATCCTTGGTTCCATGCATTCAATGGCCGTCGTTCATGTGGCGTACTCACAGCTATAGACAGCATGGGACGGCAATTTGGGTGCAGTGGTCCTTGCTTATTGCAGGGGCAGGACGGTATTTGCCTGAAGGTTGTTTAATTAATCAGCTCCATATTCCCTTGCTTTTAAAAAATTTGCAACATGCTGTTGAGGTCCGTCATCTCAGGTGCCAATATAGTGGTGCCACTATAGCTATCCCACCAATCCCGGGCCTCTCGATATCTGCTGAGGGCGCCCTACATGTTGCTTTCTGATAGCACGCCCTAACCCCCCCCCCCCCCCTTTCCCCCAAAAACACGCCACACGCCCACAGACACACACACGCCCTGACCCCCGTCCACCTGCTACATTATTAGAGTCCGGACACATTTGGGTGCTCATACCCTATATATAAACCAACTTTTCATGGCCACCCCATGCTATATCGTATAACGACTGAGATTAATAGGACTGAGAATATTCGTTGCAAGCAGTGGATCGAACCGTGCCTATATGGCAACTCAAAACAGCTGAAGATGTGAAGGAGGTGAGTGCAATCTCGACGTTTGTCAAGCGCGTATGGTCTTGGTGCAAGGCCAAACACATGCTAAAGGTACTTTGAGCTTTGTCAGACAAGGATACGGCTCCCTAGTGTACCCAAACCTGCGCAGGTAATGGAGATACTGTTAGGCGTATAGCCCTTGCAAACCCTTGCTATCACTTCGTGCAAAGGTGCGTATAACCTGCAGGTCAGTTGATGATGACCACTTGGACACCCCACAAATGTGTGGCTCTTAAGCAGGATGTAAGTGACCTTCCTTCCGATCCAGAAGTTGACAGCATGCCCCTACCTGTGATATGCATGGGCAAAAGACCAGCTTCACATTTTAAGAAACCACTAGCAACTATGACACATAGTTCACGGATAGGATACTCTTCGCTATTCACTCGACAAAGACCTGCCTGCCCACAAACGCTCAGTGTCTTTTTGAGCGACTGTGCTGGAAAATAATTTGTATAGCTTGTAGCAATCTGAGAAAACGGCTTCCTCGAACACGTCGTGGTGAGCATCCA
>KV908338.1:1215174-1232674 GCA_002005505.1 Botryococcus braunii | reverse complement strand
GTGGGAAGAGCCCATCTGATTGGCCGGCGGCCCCATCTTTGGTGGGGAGCGCCTCACTGGCAGAATCCTGTAATGAAGGCCACTTGTACATATATTTGTCCAAGTCCTGCGGAACCCCCGAACATACATTTGTTCAAATCCTGCGGACAGCCCCGTACACACATTTTGTTCAAATCCTGCAGAAACCTCCATGCATACATTTGTTCAAACACTGTGGAAACCTCTGTACATACACATGTTCAAATCTCGTGAAAACCCCATGCAGAAACCTCCTCTTGGCTTCAGCCAGGCAGCTAGTGCGATCCTTAGAGACATCTCTGGGAACTCCCGCGAGGCCGAATTTGTGTGGAATTTCAGCGGAAGTTTCTTCCTTTCGAGTGCGGGACAGTCCCGATCGTGGCAAATTTCGGGCTGAAATGTGACCTTGCGGGAGTTCCCAATCTCTCGCCCTGCCTGTCAGAAGCACCAGGGTACATAATGTGTGGACATCCAACAGCAATAGCGATGGCAGCTGCCTTCAAAGGGATAAGAAAGCTAATCAATTTGAAGGCCTTTTCACACATTCGCTACAAGCCCTCCTTCGCGACTGCAGGACCCATAGCTGCCCATATCCGGCAATCAAAAGCTAGTCTTTTCAAAGGCCTCTTCACACATGCAGTACAAGCTGTTGTCCCCGGACTGCGGTACACATTGTCGCCCACATCCAGTAGTCAAAAACTGATCTCTACAAAAGCCTCCTCACGCGCGCAGCTCAAACTCTCGCTCAGGTCCTAAGCACGACGACGCTCCATACCCTTCCATGTACCTCCAGCAGGCCAATGTGTGCAGTTTAAGTAGTTTAAGAGTCAGCAGAAACCATGCCTCTCCAGGAGGTAGACCCTTGTCATCCCCCCCCCCCCCCCCGACCCCATTCGTGTGCGCAAAGAGTGAGATGGTATGTGCGTCGCAAGAACGTGGAAGAACAGCGAGGACCTATGGGAGAAGGAAACATGGACTCCGACTGAATGTGGACACTTCTTTTGCGGGGGCGGGGCGTGTGTCGCTGTGTGGCCGGGCCGGGGGGGGGGGGAGATTTCCAAAAGTGCTCAACTCCCGCGGGCGGGGAGGGGGGGGGGAGAAACACAGAGAAGGGTTACG
Source organism: Botryococcus braunii (assembly GCA_002005505.1). Classification (NCBI taxonomy): domain Eukaryota; kingdom Viridiplantae; phylum Chlorophyta; class Trebouxiophyceae; genus Botryococcus; species Botryococcus braunii. The sequence continues at coordinate 1,231,537 of KV908338.1, read as the reverse complement.
GGAATTTTCTCTGTAGTTACGATTTACAAGAAATCATAAAATAGAAAGCTTCTAGTGTTTTTCGGTCCGGAGCGCACCGCTATCCAAGCCTCCATCAGCTTGACGTCAGAATCGTCCAGCCATTGGTGCTTGCGCAGGACAGCAGCCAGTGCACGTAATCGGTCCGGAAGCCGCGTGCCAGGTAGGCGCAAGCCATGCAGCAGCTGCACCAGGGCAGGCAGGCGGGACTGCCAGCTCAGCTCGTCCTGTACCTCCGTGATGTTGACGTGTACCTCTTCCCCCTTGACCTGGAGCCAGCATCCGGTTGCTTATCGTAGATGCTCAACAACCATGGGCCCTGATCCTCGTCTGTGGAGCCCCTCTGTCCCGTCGGTCTCCAGCCACCCTCTGGTCTCCTGCGATTTAACTCGGGAGATCTTCTGTAAGCATGCTTTTGCCTCGTAAGGAACTCCCTTAGTAGCAGGGGAGAGAACTGACGTGTATATATGACACGAAGTGCAATAAGAAGATCTGCAATAAGAAGATATGCGGCCACAAGGTGCATTCTCCACCGCCCCCCTCTCCACCGCCCCCCCTCTCCACCCCCCCCCCCGCGGACACACACACACACACACACACACACACACACACACACGCACACACACACGCACGCACACACACACGCACGCAGGCAGACATGCACGCACGGAAAACTGACTCAGATAGGAAAGGGGAGGCATGTACGGGGGGGGGGGGGTCAGGCAGAAACGGAAAGTGGGACGCACAGGATCGGCGCCCTTTTTCAAGCGGTTGAGGAGACTGAAGGTGCGCATGGAAGGTTCTGGCGGGGGCAGAAATGTGGTGTGGCCCCCGACCTCCCACAGCAGCGCCTGGGCCATCAAGGACCGCACCAGCAGGGCAGTGCGGGGTGACAGGGATTGAGGAACAAAGGAAGCCCAAGTTGCCTCGCGGCTGAAGACGACGCGCTGGGCACCAAATGGACAGAAGACCCCACGCGGGAGCGCCAACGGTCCCCCCGTAGGTACCAGGTTTCCCAACCAGCGCGACGTTCCCGTCAAAAGCTCCCAGGCACCCTCTGCCCCCACCGTGTCAGACAGCCCTGGTCCCCTCCATACCCAGGGTCAGGTTCAGCACATTGACTGGCCCCAATTTGGAGCAATTGGGCTTGCCAGATCTGCTTGCAGAAGAAGTGTGGTTGCCTATCCCAGGGGTACCGGCACAAACACCATATGTAGGGAAAATTCAGCGCCGTATGCCCGAGTCCCGTGCGCTCATTATGTCAGGTGCACTCCTAATTCATGACAGAGAGTGCAGAGCAGTAGCTATAATTGTACAGGAAGATGTGTTTGAGCCCCGACTGAGCCCCCATCCTCCTCACGTTGCACAGTGCCGCAACATAGCATCTCATTTCACTGCTGATTTGGCTTCTCCCACTCCCAGAGTGAAGAAGCCATGTGGCACTCCCAGATGATGGAATTGAAAGCGAAGTAGTCAGATCTTGGGGTTGTAGGGGTTTGTGGTGAGGGGGTTACGATTTCTTAAACATATTGATTTCCTCCGATTGTAAACTCAAACTAGTTTTCAAGACCAAAACAACTGAACCGTTTAGGGAGATCCCCACTTTCACAGTTATGCATAAGCGCGACATGCTTGCTGGGACTGTACCGCTTGCCCTCATGTGAAACAAGGGGCGATTGGGGGGGGGGGGGGGTTGGGGCAGTTGGATGCAAGACGAAGATGTATACCGTGCTGAATGAAGGGGCGAACTCCTGCACGACGGACAAAGCGCGACTGTGGCTCCCCTAGCAGTTCCACAGGGTACCCAGCGGGCCAGGTCCTTGGGGACCCAAAATAGTGGTGTACGTTCATGAGATGAGCCCCAACAGGTGGTACGTACATGTTGACCACAGCAGGCAAGGGTAGGATGGGGATCTCAGATCCTTGCACTGGCCTGGTGTCATCTGTGGCATCCAGTGTGAATTTTGCGCCATGGGCATAGGCAAACAGGTGGCCTAGCATCCTCAGCCTGCATGCAGGACATCCACTGCTGAAAGGGACCCTTCGGAACAGCTAAGAATAACCGCTCAAAGGGAAAGGCACGGTTCACAGGTGTAGAGGAAAGCCAAACCCTTCCCTTTTGCTTGACCTATGAGAATGGGAGGAGGCATGCCATGTATAAATGGATTTTGGAGCAATGACAGCAGCATGTATGGCAGAAAGGCAAAAGAGACACACAGGAAAAAAATACTGTGTGTGGAGTGTTGGAAAGTAGAAAACGGGACGGACAAGGAATTGAGATGGCCTTCAAAAGGAGAAAATCTCAACCACACCAGTAGATCGGGTCTCCCTAATCTCGCGGATATGCGTCGTCATCATCATCCTCAATAGCCGTTGTTTTCAGAGGGCGGTGTTAAACACAGAAGACTCTGCTCTTTAAAAAAAGGGGTGCAGTATGAATTTACTCACCCTTCAGAGCCCCGGGGCAGCAGAGCTGCAACAGAACACTTCATTCCATCCACTTTCAAGTTGTCCAAATATTCCACACGTGGCAAAGGCCATGTTTGCTGCGGTTCTAGAAGGGGAATAAGAAGCAGTTGCCACGCTGTCAAGCTCGCGAGATGCTTTATGCCAATAGTGGGTTCTGGAGCGCTTGTTGGCAAGATAATCCAAATGTCGGGGCGAGATGGGGCTGGACGAGGGGCCGACTCTTCTGCATTCCCCATCACTTCATCAAGCCGTACAACTTTTTCTGCACGGCAGTAGGTGAGCGACAGGGAACGGAACAGAGATTGCGTCGAGCCCCTAATGCCCCTTGCAATGTGCAAATACAATTCCAGTTCACGATCTGAGTGCCGTATAGCTTAGCCCCACGGTTGGGTCCACCAGCCCATGGGTAGGTCTTACAGTTAGTAACAGTTGCCAAACATCCCAAGAACCGGAAGATCAACGTACTGTTTACAAATTCTCAAAAATAGAACGCCAACATATAGCTAGAAGTTTCCCTGGTTGAAATCTTTGTAATCTGAGCACAATTCGATCTTAACAGACAGAACGGACTGTAAGCTAGGGCCTGCACCTTGCGAAAGGATGCACCCGATCCAAAAAAGATGAATCAAAAGGAACAGAAACGACCTTTTTCCATTATAAACTATACACATATCGTCATGTCATCGCTTGTGCAGCCCTTTTCAACGAGAAAGCGATTCGGTAAAGATCCGCCTTGGACCGAGCTGACCCTTCGTGTCTACTGCAATCTCCTGCGGCATAGTGCAAATTGAATTTTAAACATTTGATGTGGGATTATAATTTGCAGGGTGCTACTACCAAGGCAGTGGGACACCGCAGGTTGTTCGTCGGTTAATAGTTTATCTCGACAAGGTGGGTTGTACATGCGCATGGACAAGGCATTGGACAAGTTGCGATGATACTGCGGTACAGGCCCATGGGACCCATGTGACTCAGGTCTAAAAATGTTCCTGACCGGAGAGATTACTGCTGTCAAACGGCGTCGGTTGAAGGCAGCCAGGTCAAACAACAATGGTCATAAGCAGAAGTTACTCTGTTACAAGTCGATTGACTTCTGCACTTCCGAGCATATTGCCGGTTGCTTGATACGCACCGTGACGACCCAGAAACAAGGACAGCTCTAACAAGGACAGCTTTTGAAAATAGCAAGCTTAGTTCTATAGGAGTTACCCATTCCTGATCTCATGGGTGTGAATCGGGGTCAGTGGGTTTGATTCTGCCACTCATCGGGGGCGTGGTCGCCAGTAATCCAACCTCGACCATGCCGTGTCTCTTACAGCGCCCCTCAACTTCTGGTCAAAATGAGTCTATCTCCTGTGTGGATGACTTGCAATTTTTATGCTCGGCTACATTGACTCACCGAAAGCCTTTTCTGGAAAGGGAAGAGGAGGCCAGAACTGCACCAAACAGAGTCCTGTATTACAGAAAGAACGCTGACCATGATAAATTAGTTGAAGCTTGCACTGCAAAGCTTCGCAAAGATCCACGAAACATACGAGCCCTTCTTATCCGGGCCTCTTCCAATGCAAAGAAAGGTAAAGGTCTACATAGTAGCGAGTAGAGGACCGGCAAACTATTCGCATTCAACAAGAGGAAATTAGCTTGTTATTGATGGCTCGGGTGGCACCACAAATTTAAAGGACACTTTTAAAGGACATATGAATGTGAGGCAATGGCAGTTGCAGATATGCCCTGCAGCTGCAGTTTCCATAGCAACTTAATTGATGAAAGATGGCAGGGCTTCCCACCATAAAGATGCCATTCAATTCCTTTGCATTAGACAAACATGCCCTTCTCCTTATATCTGGTTTGATAAGCAACGTACATATGCCATGCAGGCGAAAGCGCTGCAGCTTTGCTTGACTACAACAACATTCTAAAGATGGAGCCTAAGCATACCGATGCATTATTTTATCGTGGAAAAGAATATGAAAGGATCGGACGGATAGAAGATGCCATTGCAGACTTTTCTGCTGTATTAGAGATGGACAGCAGCCATGTTAAGGCCATGTATGCCAGGGGAGCTTGCAGGAACAAAAAGGGAGACTTTGAAGGAGCTAATGGTGAGGCCCTTGTGAGATTTCCTGACAATAGATGCAAGTTTTTGGTTGTAGTAGCGTTGGACGGGTGTAGTGGTTGTTGGGAGGAATAACCAGAATCCCTTGATAACCTTCTGCATTTTCAACCTTGGCGGTGGGTATCATGATAGCTTTAGAGCAAGTAGCAATGGAGATCTTGGTCAGTTGCATTATCTTGATAATGGCTCATCCTTGTAAACCTGCATCTGTCCTGGAGTGAAGGGGCTTTCAGTATTTCATGCATGTTGTTCATCACGCACCATGTGACTCTCACATGCTGGTCCTGTAGAGGACTACGGAAGAGCGCTACAGAAAGACCGTGGAGTTCCACGGGTGAAGAGGCGATGTAGCTTTCAACCACGTGGACCAACGGCAGATAGTGCCTCATCAATATCGTCCTCTCCTTCTATCACGGCAGAATTCCTTTTGTCTGTGGACCGCCAATTCTCCATGCAAGAAGGTGGGGTTTTATCATGACCTATTCATGGGGAAAAGGCGGTTTCATGTATTGGTTTCCCGGTCTATGTCAAAATGGGAGTGTGTATTTGCTGAGAACGGGAAAATGAGAGGACTATCAAACTTATGTTCACATCAAGCACAACACACAAAAGGCATCTGCGCCAGTTCATGATGTGGGGCTTAGTCCCAGGAGAGTCTCTGGTCATGTCAAGGCCTACTAAGGGCCACTGGTGTTTGCAGATTCTCCATCAAGCATGGCATCTATACAGAAGCATGGTGCAAGTTTGGTTGAATTTTCAGAAAGCACCCCAAAGGAGCTTGATGCTTCACTGTGTTATTCAGAAAACTCTGAAAACGGCTCCCTATGTTCCATGACCAAACGTCCACAGCATCTGGGGGCAAGCTTTGGTGCCAATAGCAAATATGGGGTTGTTAGGCAGACGGTTTCAGATAATCCAGGTATGCATTGTTTGAGCCAAACGCATTATTCCCCATAAATCTATTCATGATTCTGTGGCCTGCGACACACTTGCATATCAAGACTTAGGTCCTGCAAGTGGTCAAGTGGTTTAGATGGTAGTAATCGAGCTGCCTATATATGACAGTAGTCCTTCCCTGCTGATATGGCTTGATATGGAAATGTTGTGCAATGCACTTGGAACACTGTATGTTTGGGAACCCTGCTGAATTTTGAGGTTATCCATTCCAATGTTACGCATTCAGGTCCTGATACTATGTCTGAAGTGGAGGCTTTGCAAGAATCATCAGCAGAAACACATTATAGCCGAGGATACTCACTCAGAAAGCAAGGGTGCTTCAAGGAGGCCATTGCTGAGTATAGCTCAGCCATTTCTTTAAAATCACAATATTTCAAAGCTTTATTTGCCAGGGCATTCGCCTATGATAAGGTGAGGCGTATTAGGCCCTTGTTGATTAGCACAGATCCATGCCAAGCCTTTGAGGGTTTCATGAACACTCTCACAAGTCAGCCGTATGTTTCATAACATGCGTTTGATGGTTATAAATTTCGGGTCTGGCATATGGTTGCTCAAGCTGAAGTAATAACTGAACCTCATACATACATGTTTGGAAGAAGCTGCTACATATCTGTAGCAGAACAATTGATGGGCTTCTATCTGCAAATGTCAAGCGGTAAGTTCAGCATTCATTACTAAGTGGTGCTAGTAATTTTTGCCGGCAAGATTGGAGACTACGAAGAGGCTATCTCAGATTATGAAGCCGCTTTGAAGGTCGATCCAAGCAGCAGCTTTGCATACTACAACTGTGGAATAGCACGGGATCGCAATGGAGATTTTGCTGGCGCCGTGAAGGATTTCAGTGCTGCAATAGCTTTGGAACCATGTTCCAATGCGGACTTTCATCACAACAGGGGCTTCAGCCTTCGCAAGCAGGTAATCAGCATAGTCTGCATGACATGACTGACAGTTCTCGAGTCCTTCGGCACAGTGGCTTGCTCTGGAAGGTGAAATCAGTTGGTTCAACTTGTTCTCTTCATTGGAATGCGTGTAAAGAAGGGATAGTAATGTTACAGCTGTCAATGCATGCAGGGCAAGTTTCAAGCTGCAATATCCGACTATACAGCTGCCATACAAATCAATCCTATGCACTGCCGCGCATACTACAACCGGGCTTTCTGTCATGACCGTCTACAAGAATATCAGAAGGCATTGGCTGATTACAGTGCTGCGCTAGGTATAGAGCCTAGCTCAACTGCATACCACAATCGTGGGACAGTCTTGGAACGATTGGGTAGAGACAAAGAAGCGCTTCAGGACTATGCTGCTGCCATATCTGCTGATCCCGCCGGAGCAGCCCTTTCGCGGCATGCCAGGTAAAACCACTTTAAATTAAGCGCATTTCCGGGGTAAGGCTTGGCATTCCCACTTCCCATGTTGAACCTCTTGTCCAATCTGTGCTGGAGCATGTGCACCTGCACCTAGTGGTCTTGCATGAAGAGATGTAAAAGAGGGCCAGTGACATGCATTTCTTTAAGGCAAGGTTTCAAAAACCAGAGCTTGCGCAGGGGTTCATTGCTGCAACGGCAGGGGGCCTTGGAAGATGCAGTAGAAGACTTGAATCTCGCTGTCGTATCTGACCCAGCAAACCTCACATACCGTCGGACAAGGGCAGCGTGCCTAAAGATGCGTGGTGAACTTGGCGCTGCACTTGAGGACTTAGAAACAATTCTGCGTGAAGCACCATGGGATGTTGCTGCTCTGAGCCAGAAAGGGTAAGTTCTTCTTGTTCCATCAGAGGCTTTCATCCCGGGCCCCCCAAGCCGAACAGGCCTTTCACAGTTCCGGCTCTGAGGCAATGGTCGAGGTGTAGTGCAAAAATTCATATTCCCAAGTCGTGATAGAGGATTGATCACTGGCACACGATATTATGGGTGAGGCATAGAGATGGCGAGGCAATTTATTCTAAGCACGCTTGGGTTTCAACTGGTCCTAACAGAGAATATGGTCCTTGAGAGCGACACAGGATGGACATTAATGGGCATGTGATACGTATGCAGATTTCGCTCAGAGGTTTACAGCGGTCATGACCTTCAAATCAGCAGTTATTCGCGTGTTTTAAGCAGTGCTTGTATATTGAAACAGGTATGTTTGTCGAAAACTTGGGCGATTGGACGAAGCCACTGAGACTTACTGGCTTGCACTCAAGCGTGGAGGGCCTTCGGTAAAGCTGCTTGCAAATCGTGCATACTGTCTCGCAAAAATCGGTCGATTCGAGGAAGCCATCGCAGATTACAATTCAATCTTGGCCACAGATCAGACGAATGCGCATGCATTGCACAACAGGCAAGCATTTAGACACCACCTTTCTCACATTTTGATCGTACCCGCCAGTCATACACCTTGATCTAACGGGCTCGAGTGCACGCCTGTGCTAATTTACATGAGCACCTGTTTGGGACATTTCTGATGGGAAGGGGCTTTCCGCAGGGGCATCAGCTATGACAAGTTGGGACGCTTTGAGGATGCCGTGGCAGACTTCACTGATGTCCTGCGGTTAGAGCCGACAAATGTCAACGCTTATTTCAATAGGTACTTTACAACCTCCCTCTGCACCTTCCCACAGGTTTGTCGATGAGAACGATCAAGCTTTGCTGACACCAAAATAAAATGTGAGCTGAGGAAAATTTTTCGAGGCTGAGGGGGAGATACTATTAGATTACACCTAGATATATTTATACCTCTACTAACTTCCTTGCTGGCTCCTGCAGAGGATCAGCATATGACAGCCTGGGAGAGGTAGAGCTTGCGCTGTCAGATTATGGTCATGCTCTCGATCTGGACAATGGCAAGTCCTCCCAAACACCAAGTCCTGACAAATCTCTCTTTAGGCAGCCACAATCAACATTTAAGGCTGCGGCCTGATGCCCTATCTCTGGCCCCAATGCTACACAAAAAGAAACTGCAATTTTCCTGCTTCGGCATGATTCCTTGACTATTAAAATTTTTCAGGGCACTTACTTTCTTTTAAAAAATTTGCAAGGGACCTTGATGTCAAGTGACTCGCTCACTGATGAAAGGCCTCGTTTTTGACATTCAGGGTACTTGTTTTGAAAACAAGGTGCATGAAAGCAGTGTTGCATTATTTAGCTACTGAATGCGCTCTTTGTCACTCTCCAGTCCAGACATTCTTGATTCTTCTCACCCGGTTCCAGTGTTTTTACTGCTTAGTTATTTGAGGCTTAGTTATACTGGTTGCACCGCCAGAAATATGCCAAAGGGCATGGAGGCCATTCTTGGGATATATAGAATCCTGGGATAAGTGCTTCAGCTGTATGAGATTAGAAATCTGTGCGCAGAGGCCACATCACATGCTATTGTCCCCGCACATATTAGGATGTTGGTACAAGGAGTTGAACTCAATGTTTGAATATACAAGTATCGGCTGCAGTGTGCAACTCTCGTCCCGCTTTCTTACGCTGTAGGCGTGCCCTTTTCAGCATACATGTAAAGCATGTGCAGTCTGCTGTGTCCGCCAAATGGCTTTTAACTTTGAAGACGGTGGACGTTACTTTAGGTTCAGAGAGGTTTGCTGCCGGTATTAGGAACAAACTAATGTCAAAAGACAGAAGCTTCTGAAGGGTGGCACTGAGTTTGCTAGAGTGGTAATTTCTGATCGCTATACAGTTGATTGGCGTGTTATATGGTTCGCTAAGTCGAGGTTGAGAGTAGAGGAAGGCTGAGCAGGTGAGTGGACGTGGTTGAAAATCTCCATGCAGTAGAAGCACAGCAGCTGCTAGACAAGGGATGATGTTGGAATTCTGTGTGATGACAAAGAGTTCTGACGCTATTGGGTTGAACAGCCTGATTTTAGTCTGTGGAAGATATGATGCGAATTCAAAGCATCCTCCTGTAGACAGAACGAGTCACTGCACCGATCCAGACCACAGCAACAATGCTGAGCAACAATAACACCCTACCTGACATGCCTAGGAAAATTGCAGTTGATAGATTCCCGTCAATTGTGGTAGCTTCAAGCCCAGGGGCTGTCAAATGATGTAAGGGGAAAGAGACAGTCCTAGTGGAATTTGGGAAAACATCTTGTTGGCTTAATAGACGTTACATTCTTCTGTGACTGGTCGTTTAGATTAAAAAGACTTCAGGCCGTCATCATCAGAGACAGACCTTGGTCTCTACAATAACTCTTCTCAATTGTGGATGCCATTAAAGAAACCCCACTTTCTCAGCATAGTACTGACTCATGGTGCAATAGGAAGGGGCATAATTGGGGGTTGCATATGTTCGAACCCCACACTGGACGCAGCGATTTCTTTGACACTAAAAAGGAAACCCAAACACCAAAACTGGGCTTGCTTTAGTATTTTACTATTGTATCAACTAGCTAGTTGATACAACTGCAGCTTCGGTTGCAGTGCATTATATGGAATGTGGTGATTTCGGCCGAATCGCAACAAGGCTTTCAGGACCTGCCCCATCCTCCTCTTCTGTCGTAAATGCACAGACATGTAGTTGGGACAGTTTGTCAACTGACCGAGTCCAGGCAAACAAGATGCCATAATAGGCGAATGCCAAAACAGGAAGGGTCCTTGCCATGCTGCCAGCACTTGCAACCAGGAGGACCTGCACATGACAACCTTATCCATCACAAATGCACAGCAAAACCTTGCTTATAAGATGAACATCTCCGTGCTCTTGGCCTGCAATCAAACTTTCTGCTCGGCCAAGACACACCAGTTTTAAAAGCAATAACAATAAATCTCTTCCACCTCATTTTCTCTACCTGGCCCGCTGTCATGATATGTAAAGTCCAGGTATGTGGCCCATTTGCGGGCAGACATGGGAAAGCCTTCCTTTACCGATCAGTCATAGAGCGCCCCCCCCCCCCCAAAAAAAAAAAAAAAAAAAAAAAAAAAAAAAAAAAAAAAACAGGAAAGAAAAAAAAGGGGGGGGGAAAGAAACCTTCCCAGCCTGGGGGAAGGATGGGTGGGGCAATGTGATTACGGCAAAATATGAAGTCAGGATGGGTGGGCAATGTGATTACGGCAAAAAATGAAGTCAGCAATGGTAAGTACCGAAAGGTCCAGCCTGGACGCTGGTTATTTGAGGAGGGACAGAATGGTCGAGGGATGCCTAACCTGCTGAAGCATTGAGGCCAACGACTTTCCAGTTTGGGCCCCAACAACATCAATTGCAGCTTTGCCCTTGGTGCGCGACTGTTCGTCCAGCCCAATGTACACCATCTCCTCAGCCGGCTTAAACATGCTAAATTTTGCGCCTTTTCCGAAGACCTGTCCCAGCCCAGCTCGATGATCATTACACTGAACAGTCTGTATTCCAACATTACAGAGGTGCGTTAGTATGAACTACATCTGCAGATGATTCAAGCAACAATGCCCCTATTCAGGACCGCAAAAAGCGCCCCAACCCCCCATGCAAATCACGGAGAATCCCAAAGAAACAGCAATGATTCAAAGGGCAGCTTGACAAGAGAGAAAGCCAAAATGACTCATATCCCAGTCCTGTTTACCGTTGGCCTGCAAAAGAACTCCATTAGGAAGGCAGTATCTAAACGACTGCTTATAACACACACGGCCTCCTAACCTTTGTCCCATTCCTACACCAGCGCGTCTGGTCTAAACACCAAAGCGAGGCAAAGCCATCCATGAATCGCAATCTGTCACACAAAGTAGGAGCAAGCAGGATGTTGAAGCAAGGAGGTTCGCCTGCTGACAGTCAAGCAAATAGACCCACCTGCAGGAGTGCCCCCATGATGACGAGGCTCTTGAGGTAGAACACGGCTGTGTGCCCGGACCTCAAAAGCAGAGCATAACCGATGCAGCCCAAAAAGAAAGGTAGGCCTGTGAAGCGGAGGAAGTTGGGGGTTGCCCGAGCCACGCCTCTCCACTTCCACATCCGAAACAGGCTTGGTGATAGCAGCATCAGCGTGCCAGTCACAATCCCCGTCCACATTGCCACCTCCCCCATAAAGGCCTACATTTGACGTTGCTGTGGCTTCAATACCTCGGCTATGTTTCATGTATAGTTATCTCTCAGACCACTTTCCATCAGAAAAAGGTCTATCCCAGTTACTGGCTTGTTTTCCCAAATTATGCAGGGCGCACCATGCCTGACTTGATAAGCTGCAATCGTACTATGTGTGGCTCAGCAGGCTGCATATGTGTAGCTCAGCAACTTACATAGATAAAATTCATACAATGTGTTTCTGTACGTGCAGAAATGCGTTGCTAGGTACTGTGCCTGTCTCGATCTCGCTCAACAGAGACCGACTTCGGTGCTGTTTGGGGAACCACAGGTCAAACATGTGCACCTTCTTGGCCATGTCTTCTTTGACAATTTGGCAATGATTATGCAAAAGCAAGTGTCTCGACCTCACTTTGTGCTCAATGTCACTCCACAATCCCCAGCCTCTTGTACTTCAATTTTACCAACTGCACAAATGCATTGCCTTGATGCACCCGAGCAGCTCAAGTGCACCTGTGCATTTTATGCTGGCACATGGCTGAGCACTAAACACTGATTGCATTCGCTGTGGACATGAGAACCCTCGTCCCAAGCAACTTCTTTTTTTTCCCATGTGGTTCTCCAGCCCCAAGGCTGACAAGGGATTTGCTCCTCAGGGGAAGCACATTGTCCAATCCCTCCAGAAGGCTGAGAACCCCATTCTCAAGCATCATTGTTCATGAGCTTCCACTTGGTTGCCAAGTCCCAGGGCTGACGAGGGATTGCTAGAAGACCCACCTCGTCCTATTCTAAAAACCCTATCCTTGCAAAACGCTGTCAGTGACCAACATGCACACAGTTGTCTACAGCACGCCATGAATCTACCCGAATGGGTCAGTACCACACGTTACACTTTAAACTGGATCCGTGTCCCACTATGAAAAGGCATGTGAAACATAATTTTTAAGTGGAAGTGCCTTCACCATGAAACATGCGATACTGCTCACGCGACTGCTCTTTGCCCTTTTTTTTAATGTTTTAAATATAGCGCAAAGGCATCATCTGTTCCCCGGGGGTTAGTGCATTCAACATACCGCGTATGCAGCTGGAGAGGGGTGGAGCATGTGGAGGTGGCTCTTCCAAGCTAGCTCGATGAGAGATGTGGCCAAACCCTGTGACAGGGCCATAATTGCAAGACACCGGATTTGTAGCGACTGCGCAAGGAAAGAGATTGCCTCTTTCAAAGTCATCTGCGGCTTGTTGTTACCCGCCTTCCCCTGCACCCCACTTTCGTTTGTTGAGAGCGTTCGCATGACTAATCTTTAGGCCGGAAAAAACGTTGCCTGCCTTCATGGTCCCGTTTTCGGCCAATAAACTACCATTTTTCTCCGGAGTTGGCTCCTCCCAAAGTATCACACCACTGCGCAGGCTTGAATGCGCCCTCGTATGCGTGCCTGTGTGTGTGTGTGTGTGTGTGTGTGTGTGTGTGTGTGGGTGTGTGTGTGTGTGTGTGTGTGTGTGTGTGTGTGCGCGTGTGCGTGTTGGGGGGGGGGGAGGGGTTGTGCGTGCATGCGTGTGCGTGTGCATGTGTGTGCGTGCCCCGGGGGGGGGGGGGGGGGATGTGCGTGCATGCGTGTGCGTGCGTGCGTGTGTGTGTGTGTCTGTGGGTGGAGGGGGGGGGGCCGCGGGCGTTTGAGCAGTTCTCCCCTTCTTGTGTGATTTACCAACCCAAAAAAAGAACAAAGAAAAGAGAGAGAGAGAGAGAGAGAGAGAGAGAGAGAGAGAGAGAGAGAGAGAGAGAGAGAGAGAGAGAGAGAGAGAGAGAGAGAGGGAGGGAGAGGGAGAGAGAGAGAGAGAGAGAGAGAGAGAGAGAGAGAGAGAGAGAGAGAGAGAGAGAGAGAGAGAGAGAGAGAGAGAGAGAGAGAAAGAGAGATTCATAAGAGGGCACGAGATGGGAGCAGAGCATCAGCAAAGGCACCCAGGCAAATGTGCCAGGAGCATCCTCTCAGGAACAGCATCACCTTTTGGGGAGAAGCTGCGTTAGACGACTCTGCAGAAGTCACGGCTGCTGGTGCGGACGGCCCCTCAGATTCCGTGACCTTTGCTGCTGCTTGCTTCCTATCTGCCAGAAACCGCTCCTCTAGTGCGCGGTCGGCAGCATTCATGGCCCTGGCTCCGCTGGGAAAGCGGGAGACAATGTACGCATGCAGGCCCAAAACCACGCACCCCAACACCACAACTGTGCCCATGGTCATCTGCAGCTCAGCACTCCCATCAGCCAAAATGTCTGGAGGTCTTTCTCTCCCGGTACAGGGGATCACCACGCTGACTCGCATAAGCAAATCAGGGAAAGCTCTGGTAATTCTCTCGTTATGTTTACGATTTTTTTTGGGGGGGGGGAGGGGATCAGAGGGTGAGGACCAGTACAACACTCGGACCAAGGCAAGTTTTGGCGAACCTTCTTTGTTCATGGAGCACAACGGGCACCGTGAGGGAGACCCCCTCCCCTGTGGGCCAAACTTTCTCCTACAGGCTGTAAAAGAAAGGAATCGGGCGATCTCAGCATAGGAGCCGTGTTCCAGCCTCATGGTGCTTTGAGGCTTCCAGGGAAGAGGCATGATGCTTCAAACAGAGGTATGATGCTTCAGGCCAGGGGTATGATGCCTCAGGGCAGAAGTAAAATGCTTCAGGGCTCATGCTGTAAAGGGGGCAGTGGGAGCTAAGGGAAAAAAAAAAAAAAAAAAGGAGGAGAGAAATTTCATTATTGTTATGAAAAGAAAGGTTCTGCCGGCCAAAGAACACCTTAACTACATTTTTTATGTTTTAAAAAAAATGGAAAAAAAGAACGTTAAGGGGAGCACCTGCATCTGCGCGGCATAGCCTATGCGATGGGATGTCATAGAGGAGAAAAAGGAGAGGAGGCGCCCCGAGATGGCCTGCCCAACATTGGCCCCGATGCCGTACAGCGGGTACAGCATGGGGGCTTCTGTCATGCTGGTGGTCTCATTGGCCAGGCCCCAGAACAGCAGGCTCAGCACCACATCCCCCCAAAGCTCTGCAGAGCAGTAGAAGAGCGTGAACATGTAGTTCCGCACCTACGCACCAGTACCATGCCCCGCGCAGTTTGAGTGGTCTGGAAATACGACACCGGCGGAGGACATGTGTTATTCTCAGTTCATCCTCTGATTTCACAGTGTGATCTCTGCCTTGGGCACGAGTGGGATGGGGGCCAGTGTGTGTGTGAGAGGAGGAGGCGGAGAGGGAGAGGGAGGGGAGAGGGAGAGGAGGGTGGGGAGAGAGAGAAAGAGAGGCCGGGGCAGCGAGGGAGAGGGAGAGGAAGACAGAGAGTGAGAGAGAGAGAGAGTGAGAGAGAGAGGGGCAGCGAGGGAGAGGGAGAGGGAGAGAGTGAGATTGAGAGTGAGATTGAGTGTGTGTGTGTGTGTGTGTGTGTGTGTGTGTGTGTGTGTGTGTGAGAGAGAGAGAGAGAGAGAGAGAGAGAGAGAGAGAGAGAGAGAGAGAGAGAGAGAGAGAGAGAGAGAGAGAGAGGGGGGGGGGGGAGAGCGAGAGAGAGAGAGAGAGAGAGAGTGAGAGAGAGAGAGAGTGAGAGAGAGAGAGAGAGAGTGAGAGAGAGAGAGAGAGAGAGAGAGAGAGTGAGAGAGAGAGAGAGAGAAGGGGGGGTGTAGAGGCAGAGAAGAAGGTAGAGGAAACAGAAGCCGGGACATTGCACGAGCTGGGACATTTGCAATGGGGCAGCGCCAAATCAAATCAGTAAAAGTGAGGGTGGCAAGTGTGGGCACACCATGCCGACTGCGCCTGCGAGGCCCACGGGGGCAATCCGCAGCAGGTCCTCTGCCAAAGAGTGCAGATGCAAAGTTTGGTGCTGCGGGTACAGCAGCCCGAAAGCTAGGTAGAAAGAAAGAAATACCACCACCACCAGGTTGAAGAGCGCCTTCCGGGGGAACCGTTGCGTCGCGAAGGAGTACGCTAGCAGGAATACAAACGAGCATGGCCACACTGCGTACACTGCACATTTGACAAGCAACACTTTTAATCTCCGCAAACCGCCACACGCCGCTTCAGGTATGGACATCCTCCATGCTTGGCAAGGAGAGCTTCCCGTGCGTGTTCTGTCTGTTCTAATGCAGATGACAGGAGTATTACAGTGTAAGGAAGCCTCCCTCCACCTTGCACAGAGTCTCATCATCAGTCTCATCATCAGCCTAGGGCACTCCTGTCTTGACGGCACACAAGACCTTTGCAAAAGAAATTGCAACACCGCAGTGTGTGAGACAAATAGAATGTGTTTGATGGTCCCAGAGTCCTGGAAAACTGGCTGTTGGTAAGCACCAACTCCCTCGTCTCGTTTCGGACGTTCCTTGAACTATGATTACAAAAAGGGCCTCTCACATCTCGCCCACAACCCGAAACAGAAGTCCAAAACAGCCCAATGGCGCTGGTGCTGCGTCCACTGCTAAAACCCGATCCCCCCCCCTTTCCAAGTGGTTGGCAATCTGCTCCCAACCGCCCTAGCAATTGCATAACCCGATCTTTGATGCAAACAGGAACAGAACGAGTCCATTATGAGCCAACAAGGCCTGGCTTCCCAAGCCCAGCATTTTCTTGAAAGGCACATCAGCGCCGCCACAAAACCTGCCGACATGTCAGAAGCGAACATATTATGAAACACCCAGGGGATGAGTTGTGTATTATCAGTAAAACACGATGTACAATGCCATTTTTGCCGACTTGTCTGGAGTCGTGCACTGACAAGCATGGGGCAGAAGCTGAGGAGGACCCCCAACGACAGCACGTACCTGTCAGAAAAGGAATGACTTCTGTCCC
>KV908338.1:1202674-1210174 GCA_002005505.1 Botryococcus braunii | reverse complement strand
AGGCTGGCTACACGCATACCCGTTACGAGGTACTCTGCTCTCTGTTCACGCTCTGTCGACTCGATGCCAATCTGTACCTCCAGGGTCCCTCAGCCCTGACCGTTAAAGACCGTTACAGCAGTTTTGTTAGGGGTTTTGAATCTGGTTTGACTTCCATCTTGCGACTGATCTCGGCGATTTTATTTCAACTGAGAACTTCTTTGCCGGTGCTTAAAATATATGTGCACTCGGTTAACAAAAATCCACTTCATTGCATATACCTTCGTTTTTAGCTAGTTGTGGGGGGACGGGGGATACCATTAACTGGATGTGGATTGTACTGAATTTCTTCAATACAGCTTGTGTGCCCGTGACACCAGCTGAACACTTCGCAATACAATACAAAAAGATAGGAGGGATCTCCCCACAAAGACACAGGAGGTAACCTACCTTAATTTCTAAGGTTTTATACATAACTCCGTAAAATAACAAACCGACTTTGTATGAATTAAAAACTCAAACTGTTTAAAGAGAATTATAAGGGCCATTCAAGGGCGAGCTTGCCCTAATTTACTGCTCGACCCATTCTTATTGTATAGCCATAGATATGGCTGCACAACATAACATAAAACACATTCAACTACGATTTTTTAGGGCTTTCTTGTTTCCTTCCTACATGGTCATGATGCAAGACCCAAAGCTTCAAAGACAAAGACTTCCCCGAGACCTTTTAAAGCAAACCGTCAAGGTTCTCCAAGTGGTCTTAACAAACTTGAAGATTTAAATATGTATCATTAACGCTCGTGATGCAAAGTAAAGTTCGTTCTTTAAAAGAGAATAACACATATGTAAACATTTACAGACCGCTTTTGCCATTTTCTCGTATTGATGGCTGACTGAGGTACATTGCATTACACTGATCAAACTATAACCAAATCGCTACTTACATGATATGTGTGTTTCGTGTGTTGGCGATGAACCACTGCAGGGCCTTTCTCGTAACTCGAAGTACTTAACAGATCTTTTTTTTTTTTTTTTTTTTTTTTTTTCTAAATGCGAGATGATAGGGTACTTTCTACACAGATTTCTGCAGCTGAGTTGCAATAGAATTTCAAGTATCGGATGTTAGATATTGTTATTACATACAATCTCTAATGCAATTACATTCAATGTAGTCAACTTGGATAACATGATATAGTTACATGGTAAAAAACCGAGTTGGGGCATTTAAATAAACAAAAATTATCATCTTTGAAAAGAGATAGATATTGTGAATCTACTTCACGGATGGAGATGAGACTCAAAGTAGGAAAGAGAGAAGAGGGGAGGCTAAACTCACCAGAGAATGAAGTCTGCTTTCTGTATGAGAGATAGAAGAGGAACAGGGCCCCTTCGCCCTTGATGCTTCGAGTTCGGGTCAGTTGCCCGCTGTCATCAAATGTCCAGAGCTGTGGTGGAAGATGTTGCTGGTATGTAGGGTCACTCCAAAGGCACTCATATACTACCTTCCTGGATGTTTAAAGGTACCTGCACCAAACTCAGTTTGGGTGACTAAGAGAGCCATCGCCTTTGCAAAACATTGTTAAACCATTGACTTGATCCTCATGTTTTGAGTGTAAAAGTTAAGGTTTGAACACGTTGGGCCCCAAAGAGTCCAATAGGAAAAGTGGAAAGTTGTGGTTGATTTGCACAGCATATTGCACCATCAAGGGCCACCCAATGAAACACTTGGTGGCGGAGTCTTCAACGACCAAGAAAGGAGCTACATACAAAGCCAGACGGAGTACAATTACCTCTCCTCTCTGGCTTCACCCTCTGCTAACTGGAGAATTGCACAATTTAACACCTCCTTCAGACCCATTGGCCCATAAGAAGCCGTCACTGAGACGAGCTCTTAAGACATTTAGCCTCTTTTAAGTCATCAGAGGCTCTCAGAACTCTCCAATGAGGGGATCCAAGAACAAAACCTCAAACTTCGACACTTTCCCACGACGCAGAACCAAAGGGCAGAAGAGGAGGCCAAAGTTGCAGGGCTCAGAGTCGGATTATTCCTTGCCAACAGTAGCTGTGCAGAGCACTGCATTCTGGAGGAAAGACTGTCTTCCTTGCCCTTGCCTACGTGGACTAGAGATTTGCTTTACACCAACAAGCCCACCCATGCTTTTGAACCAACAATGGCAAGGATGAAGGCACAAACACATGGAAAACCACCACACACCGTATCTTGGGAATACCCCCCGTAGGGAGGACGAAGAATGGACATGGAAGGGCGCTGTGAGCCTTTCCAGGTCCCCCCGCACCCAGACAAGCACCTTCTCATTCACTAAAATGAGCTACCTATCCAAAACCCCTGTGCAGCAAGGATACGGCAGCACTGCCCGGCTTCTGTATCAGGTGCCCAAAACCGTCCTTCCCTGTGATCTGGTTGGCAAAAGCTAGAGGTCAGTCCGGCCCCCGCTGCAGTCCGGCTGGCGCACCCCCATTGGTTGATGTCACAACAGCCGCATAAGAGAGAATCCTCGAACGCGTGAGCCCCAGAACAGGAGCATCTTGTTCAGGCCAAGAAAAGTCCTAAGTAAAGGGACAAGACCCAAAGCAGGCCATGCTCCAGGAGCATTGGACAGTCCACACCAAAATAGCTTCTGAATCACAAAACAAACTGGCGCATACTATGATAGCACGTGACAATAGCTGCAGTGGTAGATGGATGGTGTGTATGTGGTGTTTAATTGCTCTGCTACGTGGTGCGCAGTTTCTGTTTGTGGTGAGTGGAGGTGTGCTGATGGCCCTTCAATCGAATGTCTAAGAGGTAAGCTATATGATTACACCTTGCAAACTGCAAAACACTCTTGAAGGGTGAATAGGAGATATGTATGGTCAATCTCACCGCAAAAGTGCTCCAGCTGTTTAAGTCACAATAGCAATGATGGCATACTTGTTTGTTTCATGAAGGTGGATGGCTGCTAGCGCTGGAACACTGCAAGAAACGCCTGCACAGGGAATAAAGGGCTTCTCTTGTCCTTGACTTTCCCCACCATTTTTCACAGTTTCAACCTTTTCCTTTCTTTCTCCTGTTCTGCCTCTCTTGTTCTCCATATGCATTTGAGTCTCTCTCTCTCTCTCTCTCTCTCTCTCTCTCTCTCTCTCTCTCTCTCTCTCTCTCTCTCTCTCTCTCTCTCTCTCTCTCTCTCTCTCTCTGTGTGTGTGTGTGTGTGTGTGTGTGTGTGTGTGAATGCATGCGCGTGTGTGTGTCTGTGTCTGTGTGTCCATCTGTGTCCGTGTGACTGTGCGCGCGTGACCCCGCCTTCTTGAGAGCGCACGTACACACATACATTCACGCACGCACACCCCTGCACCCACCCACCCCCCCTCCTCCCCCCCCCCCCCCCACCACACACAAACACACCAATCGCAGGCAGAAGTACTAGCAATGTTCTGCACTTACAAATGACTATGACTGTACTGACAAGTATGCTGTGACATCAGAAAATCGGAGAGACTAGAAAGATGGGAAGATACAGCCCAAGTGCTTCCAACTCCAGGAGTAGCTGGCAGGAGCTACCTGGGTGGAAGAGAAGCTGTCCCATGCAACCATGTCTCCTCCCATACAACCAGGACCACATACATAATGAAGCCAATGACGTCGTAGTCCATTCTGACCTTCCAAGAGTTTTTGCAGTTTGATGTAATGCATGTGGGCTAACATAACGACTTCACATATCAGGCAAACAAACACTAACACACCTGACTTGATCATCACAGCTCCCCCGCAACGCGATTTTCAACGTGCAAGATGGGTGTATCCTGGTTATCCTGTACAAACCCAGGGTCTAATAGAACTACGCTGATAGTCTGCAACATGACTGCCTTGCCTGAAGCAAACACTCTGCAATTCTCCTAAATCCCAAAACAACGCAGTGCAATGCTCGATGCACATACAAAGGAGCCACATTGTCAAGAATGATTGTAAGCCTCACGAGCATTTAGTCTTCTTACAAATTTGCTCATCCGCGATCCGGAGATAATCTCGGCAGACAATCGTAAAATAATACAGAAATGACATACACGGCCTTTTCGTTACAATGTGTCCTCATGTACTACCAATACATGTCTAAAGATTGACCGTAAGGTCGGGAGCGGTCTCTAGAGAAGAGAGGTCTCGACGTCTCTTGACCGTACGAGAGTGCCACCAAAGTACCATAAAGTGATTGACAAGCGAAGCAACCTGCAACCTCGGAAAACGTCAACTCTCAAAAAATAGAAGAGCGAAAGCACTTGGGCTCAATGCCTGTGGTACAGCTCTGTTCATAGGAGTCAACCACTTCATCTAGTCTAGAGGACGTCGGCCATGCTGCCCGCCGGCCTGATGCCGGATTAGTGATGCGGCATCAGTGATGATGTGTCCGAGGGCCTCGAGGAGACGCCCTATCCTTAAGAGCAGTGAAACTTCAGCACCTGCCTGTAAAGGAGTCGCAGGATTAGTCCTAGATTCATTCCGGGAGCGCCTGGAGTTGTCGCCTTATGTTCTCACAGGCTTGGACTTGTACCCTGTGTCTTTTGCAGGCACCACACCACTAAGTGTATTTAATTGTTGGTGCCCACCGACATAATGCAGTTCCCTGCCATATCTCGAAGTGGCGGAGATGTTAGCACAACTTGTAGAGTTGAAGTCGGCCTAAATTGCGCTCGGTGTCTGGGGCTGCTTTCTGTGCCTGCGACAGCCAGTAGGAGGTCTGCGACATCACGGTACAAAGCTGCTCTCTAAGATGGAGTCTAAGATGATAAGTTATATGGACACTTTTGAAATGTCTTGTTAAATTGTTTTTCTGGTTTGAATTGAAGGGCAGAGGCAGAAGACGTTTGTGGCCAGTCTCTTTGCTTTCCCGAAACAGCTGTCAGACTGTGTTGACATTTATGGTCAAGCACTGGTTGTTTAATGATCTGGTTGGCTATCCACTCTTAATCTTGCAGTACAGGGTAGTTTTACCCTGTATGTTGATCTGCTATCAGGGACCGAATAAACAGCCCGTTGGTGAAATTGAATAAGAGGCGGCGTTATATAAATGGAGCTATCGATCTACTTTCTTCCACAGATGGCCCAGCGGATGAGCTTTATGATTTACTTGGAGCTCCAGAAGTAATAATAGGGTCCCTAGTAGTAGTATTTGGAGCACTATGGCTTGCAGGCTCGATATTGATTTGGGATTATCAGGTGAGCAATCTGCAGTTCTACAATTGTACAAGATGAGAGTTGGGACTCAGTAGGCCCCAGGCAAACGCTTTTGTGTTAGCTAAAGAGCATGCCTATTGTAGAACAGGTATGATCAAGCTGTTCCGATCCTTGTGACATATTAGTTTTTTCCACGGCAGTTGAGCGCTCTGAGGTGGAGCCATGAACACTTTGTGTTTTTGGCCATCATGTATATATATGCTTACCCCTTTGGACCAAGACTCCTTTGAACTAGTGCAGCGACATGCCTCGCCGGCATTATGATTTGGCTGGTTGTGGTGTCTGCTGACTTTTTCTGTAATGAGGCATGATCACCCGGTTGGCAAATATGGAATCAGATCATCTTGTTTAGGTTTTACTTCTTGCAG
Organism: Botryococcus braunii; assembly: GCA_002005505.1. Lineage (NCBI taxonomy): Eukaryota > Viridiplantae > Chlorophyta > Trebouxiophyceae > Botryococcus > Botryococcus braunii. The sequence continues at coordinate 1,204,597 of KV908338.1, read as the reverse complement.
TGCTTCAGCATTTGCCTCCCCCCCCCCCCCTGCGGGGGGCCGTGTCAGGGGCAGCTTTGGCTTTTTTTTTTGGGGGGGGGGGGGGGGGAGCTAAACCAGAGGGGGCCACTGCTTCTGCCTGGGGCTGGGCCAGGACATGATTAGCTTCCTCCCTCATTGCCGTGGGTTTTGGAGGGCAGGAACGGCGAACGGACAATCCTGAGGATGAAGGCTACATGATTACTCCAGTGTCCCGATCTGCTCAATCCATGAGCACCAAGAAGAAGGAAGCAAAGAAGGAGTCAAACAAAGGAGCTGCATCGCCGGCTGGCATGGACATGTCCTGGATAAATCGGTAACTTCTGTGCTCTGATATCACTGCGGGTCATGCTGCCTAAGTCCAGAGATTTAGAAGCTTTTAGTGCAACAGTGAGCGTTACACGGCATACTTGTGCCCTTGTGCAAGCTTTGACCACATTCCTGCCATATCGCGGCTGCAGCTAATTACGGTGTCTGATTGAATGGTATAGCAAGGGGAGGCTAGAGTCTTGGTGGTGAAGGGCTTGAGACTGGGCTTGCATCCTCAATGTTGGATGATAGGTGCTGGGAGATGGTTCAGGATGAGTGTTGCGGCGCTAGCTGTTGTGAAACGCTTGACTCTACATAGCATTGCGGGCTGAGGGAAGACTATGGGCCAGCTCCCTCATTGATCAGCGAAGAGATAGGCATAGGAGGCATTTATATCAATCCCCAAAAAGGGTTGGGTTCTTTATCAATACTATCAATACACAGAGATTCCTCAAGGTGATTTAGGCCTGCAGGTTTTGGATTGAGATACCACTCACACAAGAGATGGGAATCATACCTCTGACTTCATTGTTGCCAAGAAGTTGATATGCATTTCTGTCTAACAGGTTGAATGGCCAACTAGACCAGCTCATGAACGAGATTTTGGTGACAAGAGCAGTTGATAACATTGTTTTTGAAATCAGGTATGCACGCTGGAAAGAGTGGTTTTGAAGAACACTGAATAGGTGTTGTGGTAGTGATAGCCACATCATATCATGCTCTAGTTGCAAAGGGGGGACCTTCCTTAAACGAGGACTTGTCTGCAAACATCGTGTGTGTGAAAAAGCATTGTACTTTCTGGCTTTGGTTTTTTTTCTGGCCTTACCCACATTTGGCAAGGGAGATGTTGTGGTTTTGCTTGTTCACCTCAAAGATTAAGTCTTCCCAAGTGGTCTTTACATTCTTATCCATGTGTGAAGTTTATGTTGGACTTTTGTGACAAGAGGAGCAGGAGTGTCAGATTGACTGCCAACGCAGTATGCTTTCAATCACAGTACAAAGTTCCTTTTAAAATTTTTGTGTTTTAAGCTATTAGTTGTATCTCCCATTCTGCACGGAGCAAGCCTGGTTCCAAGTGCAGATGTATGAGCGCCCCTGTTGCATCTGGTTGGATCAGAGATCCTGCCTTACATGAGGAGGGGTCGATTCCTGTGTTATTCTTTGTTTTTCCTCCCTTTGTTCCTTCCCAGCGCACCTTGTGCGTGCGTGTGTGTGTGGTGTGTGTGTGTGTGTGTGTGTGTGTGTGTGTGTGTGTGTGTGTGTGTGTGTGTGTGTGTGTGTGTGTGTGTGTGTGTGTGTGTTTTGGGGGGAGGGGGGGGGGCCTGGAGGCAACAGTAGGAGGTGGGGAGAGAGTTGAGAGCGAACACCTGGGTTTTGAGTAGGTCCATGTCCACAAGAAGGTCGAAGTCTGGTGTTCTTTATTTTTGCTTTCCTTTCTTTCTCCTCCCTTTCCCGTTTCCCGTGTTGAAAGGAGAGGGAGGGGGAGTTTACGTGGGTGCTTGGTTTGAAGGTACCAGCGACTCCTCGCCAGGAAGTATTTGGGCAACCTCATTGTCGATAGTTTAAGGGCGACTCCCCAATATAGATATATACAAG
>KV908338.1:1187674-1192674 GCA_002005505.1 Botryococcus braunii | reverse complement strand
CCTCCCTAAAATGTTTCAGGTCGCTCCGTGCCACACCTGTTAACCCAGTCACTGACTTCGATCCTTCAACTATTCCAGGGTCTGCTAAGGACCTCCAATGACGCACAGGGACCAGGTTTTTTTTTTTTTTTTTGTGTGTGTGTGTGTGAGATTGTGTGTGTGTGTGATTGTGTGTGTGTGTGTGTGTGTAAGATTGTGTGTGTGTGTGTATGTGTGTGTGAGTGTGTGTGTGAGTGTGTGTGTGTGTGTGTGTGTGTGTGTGTGTGTGTGTGTGTGTGTGTGTGTGTGTGTGTGTGTGTGTGTGTGTGTGTGTGTGTGTGTGTGTGTGTGTGTGTGTTAAAAAAAAAAACAGGAAAATAAAAAGAACAAAAAAGACATTCTCTTCGACGATACTCAAAATGGAAAGAATTAAAACAAACCTTTCCTCCCTGGGCCACCACCCCTGTTCCATGAAACACTGAACAACACACACTACTATCATCCCTGTAAGCATACAGGCTGTTCCCATGAAACACCTCTCCATGCAGTGCAAATTGGCTGTCGACGATTCCATGCCAATCTAAGAGGTACCTCCCCATGCACAGATTATCATCTTTCGACCATTCCACGTTGTTTGGTAAAACATCTCTAACACGCAGAGATTACTCTTTTTTGAACATTCCACGGTGCTCTCCTCGTTGAATATATCAGGTTGTTATATGAAGCATCTACCCCCGCACAACTGTGCATTGCAGCATGGTCTCGTTGCCAGCCTTCCAAGAAATGAGTGTCTGACTCATTCTGGAAGGAAATTGGTATCAAATCCCACCTACATTTTCCAGCCAGCAACCTCCTCCACCGATTACACGAGAGAGAACCCGCCCACATTAAAAACATCCGTACCAGTCCAAATCATCCCCACATGCGAACGCAAGGCAAAGAAGCAACAGCATGTCCGTGCTTCAACATCCCACAGTGCATGCAATCCTATCCCTCTCCCATGCTAGCCTATCCCTCTGCACCTGGCCACTTCAGACGCAACCGAAAAAAAAAAAGCTGTGGTACCGGTGGGGGCAAGCGCATGCCATAAGGGTGGAGGGGAATGCAGTTATATGGTTGTGGATATGGCTCGATTGCACCCCTTACTACGGGGAACCCCGAGGCCCTTCCTATGGTAGGACTGGCGTACCCAGCTCACTAAATCCCGTTCCAATTGGGTTATCAATGAAAAGCAGCCCGTAATGCCGGTTCCAGGCCCCTGGTACCCCCACAATGCCTCGTCAGCAAAGACCCACACTTGTGGTGCGGGCTTGAGAGTTGCGGCTCACATACACAGGCTGCTTCAGTCGGGCCGGGGATTGTGTCGGGGGCTTGCACTGGAGGCCCTTGCATCCTAGCGAACAGATGTCTTCACACGGATAAATCATAGCATGGACATCACCGTCCCATCATCGGCAGCACATCAGTATGAGTAGCAAACAACACTCTCAACACAATCTGGTGACCCAGTGGCTGCAAAGCAGTTGTGTGCTTCTTGCTCTTGCTACGATCGCACTTGCATCAGCTAGCTTAATAGGGTTGCTTGCATCGTCTTCCTCATTGGTAATGGCTGCCGTGGAATTGTGGAAATGCAGAAGACATGCACACTGAAATCATTTTCGGGGCATTCTTTCTATACCCCTGTCATCTCTGACTTCCCTCTCCCCAGTCTCTCTGTGAGTGTGTGTGTGTGTGTGTGTGTGTGTGTGTGTGTGTGTGTGTGTGTGTGTGTGTTGTGTGTGTGTGTGTGTTGGGGGGGGGCTGTGTGCGTGTATGGGAGAGAGAGAGGACACATCCACACACACACACACACACACACACACACACACAGAGAGAGAGAGAGAGAGAGAGAGAGAGAGAGAGAGAGAGAGAGAGAGAGAGAGAGAGAGAGAGACAGACAGACAGACAGCCAGAGTGAGAGAGGCAGACAGACAGACAGACAGAGAGGGGGGGAGATGTGTGTGTGTATGAGAGAGAGAGAGGGGGGACACACACACACACACACACAAACAAAAAAAGAGAGAGAAAGAAAAAAGAAAGAGAGAAAAAGAAAAGAGAGAAGAGAGAGAGAGAGAGAGAGAGCGAGAGAGAGACAGACAGACAGCCAGAGTGAGAGAGGCAGACAGACAGACAGACCGAGAGGGGGGGGGAGAGAGAGAGAGAGAGAGAGAGAGAGAGAGAGAGAGAGAGAGAGAGAGAGAGAGAGAGAGAGAGAGAGAGAGAGAGAGAGAGAGAGAGAGATAGAGAGAGAGAGAGAGTGTGTGTGTGTGTGTGTGTGTGAGAGATCAGTTGGGCGAGTTATACACTACAAATTGTGATTCAAATTGTGCTTGGTCATGATGTCATAATCCAGCTTACAACAACATTACTGCATGACCAGTCCACAGTAAGCGCACCAGGGTTCTCTTTAAGCTGCAAGTTGTTGTCTACCCAATAGGGGCCCAATGAGTAGAAGTTTCCAATCATACTGGAGCAGCCAGGACCACCCTGTTAGGCAAACAAGAACCAATGAGGTTCAGAATCATGTCATATGAGATCTGAACAACATGATATATGAGTTCAAACTTGAAACTGCGTGTCAGCGTGTATTTGTGTGTGAATATGTGTGTGTGTTGGGGGTGTTGTGTGTGTGTGTGTGTGTGTGTGTGTGTGTGTGTGTGTGGGGGGGGGGGGTGTGTGTGTGTGTGTGTGTGTGTGTGTGTGTGTGTGTGTGTGTGTGTGTGTGGGTGTGTGTGTGTGTGGGTGGGTGGGTGTAGGTTTATGTGCGTGTGCATGTGAGAGTAAGTGGGAGTGCTTGAGAAACGGGGAAGCTCGGGTTCTGAAGCACATTGTAAATAAATTAGTGCAACTCACCCTTAGGTGCAGAATGCGACTCCCTAAATGCCTTGCCCTGCTAATTAGTGGGAAAGCAAGCAGGCAACAAGATATACGTTTGCAGAATGCAAGGTAGAAATGGAGGACACAATTGTACACGCTGGAGGCAAGATGACTGCAATAGCGATGCCGAGGTTCAGTACACTCAGATGTCGGGATGTCGTGGAATGCACCTGCAGCCAGACTATGATTGGTGTGTCCTCTGCGAAGTTTCCTGTCTGGGCTTCATAGTACACGAAGAACATCTTGCTTTCCTTGTCGGGATCTACATCTAGATATCCGGAGTGTGTGGCGTTTGGGAGCGTCTCGGGTTCCAGCTCATTGGACACCCTTGATACGTCCCCCCCTCTTATAGCCTCTTCGAAGCCCCAACATAATAGATAAGCCTGTGCTAAATGAAGTAGTGTAAGAAGAGGTGCAACTCTCGATTGCTTTGTTCGGCCAAGGCGTCCGAAAACCATCATTGAGAAGTTCTTGCAATGCGCCCCTCTTCATGCACCCATGGCAATAACCTTTCCCTATGAAGAACGATGGGATTGTGTTTGAGGTTACCACGGTCCTAGTTGAGCAGTGGTGCTCGTCAGAGCGACCACGTCGAGTGATCTATGGAAATGTCTTATGTCTTTGACGTATGAGCGATGCATACACGTCTCCTACACTCAAAAGTCTACTTCTCTTCTGTATTGACTATGATAGGAAATGCTTGACAGGTTGTGACAAGCGCATTCTCGGTAGGAACATGTTGAGGTTACAGCGTACCATGGCACGCCGTCCGTACCGGCAGATCCAGTTTTGCGGGCAACCATTGGACCTAGTCGACCACCGCTTTGGGTAGAGACCTCCAAACAGCCTCAACCAGCTGTCTAGAGACTACACTTAAGTAATCTTCCTCCTTGTTTCGTCACCCTTTCTTATCTACAAATGATAGTAAATTCAATGTATACATGTAGGTTGGGGCTGTGTGCGTGCCAGTGGGTGTGTGTGTGTGTGTGTGTGTGTGTGTGTGTGTGTGTGTGTGTGTGTGTGTGTGTGTGTGTGTGTGTGTGTGTGTGTGTGTGTGTGTGTGTGTGTGTATGTGCACGCCCACGCGCGTGAGTGCGTGCGAGAGTGTCAAAGAAGACGTGATACTAATAGGTACAAATGAACTTGCACATCTATTCATAGGAGAATAGAGTGAATGAGGATGTCACCAGCCGGGAAGGTTACCGCACAGGGCCACTTCAAAAGCTAGCCCATTCCTTGCAGCCAGCGTGGCAACGTTAAAATCAAGGTCAGAATCCTCTATGCTGTCTGCTGAGCCATCCATCTGAACCATTATATTAGGAGGGGCAATATCCTCAGAAGGACCAGCAGTTTTTAGAATTAGAAGTGACGCATATCCTAATTGCAAACTACAGGCTTTGTCGTGATTACAGATCCGCAGTAGTTCCAATTAATTTCCCCTAAGTGCAACCTCCAGTCTTCTTCTCCACGTCATCTGCTTCTGCAGGTTTCCTTTCTTTGTAACTTCTCACCAAATCGCTTCTCATTAGCAGCAGCAGCAGCCGAAGCAACGAATGCTGCTCAGCAGTGTTGTACGCATCACTGGACGTGAGTCACAACGTCACGTGACCCGCATTTTGGGATCTCCAAAGTAATGAATTGGGGGATTTGATTGCGGCTCATTGCAGTACGAGCAAGTTTTACTTGCTTCCTCATCAAGAACTGATGCAGTGTTCTAGATATGGTGACAATGCAGCAGGAAATGTTCCTCAGCCTCAGGAAGCCGCACTCGTGGTACCCACTCTCCTCCCAAACCCATAACAATGACAAAAATTTGCCATGTATGGTGAGCAACCGTTCTCCCTATGCCTCTGATCAGGCCTTATCAGGCGCATGAGGATATTGATATTTATATGTGAGGATACTGCAAACCTACTATCTCTTTATGGACAATGACTGGGGCGCGTCTCTGTTAACCCCACACCAGAAGCTATATAGAGACGTCGATTAACGTCTTTACATGAGTATCCGTCAGAACCACGTAGGGTCTAGGTCATTCTCTCCTAAAAATCCTGGAAACATACAATGCATACGTATATCCTCCAAAGGCATATCTTCCCAAGAAT
>KV908338.1:1180174-1185174 GCA_002005505.1 Botryococcus braunii | reverse complement strand
CGGTGTCCCTAGGCCTCAATGTCGTTGGGCTTCCTCTTCCAGCCCCCCATTCTTTGCATAGACGAGGTGCATGTCTAACTACTTCACGATACTGCTTTCGTACATTGAGAGGATTCCTTATAGTCGCTTGTATGTGTGGATGAACGCATGAGTGGGCGCATTCTGTGTTGGGGGGCGGGACTGAATGGTGTGAGTGACCAAATGGGAATGAGGGGGCATCCAGCCCAGGGGTCAAGGGGGGGGGGGGGGAAGAGAGAGAGAGAGACACACACACACACACACAGAGAGAGAGAGGGGGGGGGATGCGTGTGTGTGTGTGTGTGTGTGTGTGTGTGTGTGTGTGTGTGTGTGTGTGTATGTGGTGGTGGGGGGGGTATGTGCGCATGCGAGCGGCGTGTTCTACAGCGACATGAAAGCATATTAAAGAATGGGGAGCCTCCAAAATACCCTGGCATCCACAGCGGAGTGCAGCTTTTGCAGCTTGTGCCAATTTCTGGCTGCAGGATATCACACTTGCCCCACCACTATAAAATCGCATTTCCCAGTTGAGAGGAGCTTGAGGGGACATACCCGGTCGACCGTCGACAGGGCTGTGGGGTTCAAGCGGCGTCTTCCCCCCAGAGGCCTGGAGGAGAGCATCCGAGGGGGCAGAGCGAACAGCTGAGGGTGGCCTGTTCAGGCTCCACCTACTTTGGCCCACATCAATTTCCCCAAACAAATTCCGCAGAGTTAGGCCATGGCTGCTGGTGCCTCGCACACAGATAGACAGTGAGTCGGGACCAATGCAGCAGCTCATGTCGGATGGGAGTGTAGAGCATGGTAGAGGAAGTCTGAGTTCCACATGGGTGGGGTGGTCGTGCCAGGTGTATGTGGACATGGGCTGCAGCGGGGGTTGTTCGCCTTGTTTGAATGGGGACACGTGCAACAGCCTTGGCACAGAGGCAGTGCCGGGGGGTACTGTACTGCCCTCTTCCTGCAGCTGCCTGTAGTGTGCTAACGAACTGTGCCCCAGCTCAAGCTGTACCAGATCGATGGCTCCCTGCACAGCCAAAGGGCCGGGTTGCAAATGCCAAGATGCTTGTACTTGATTTGATCACCTGAGACCTATGACTCAAGATTTCTCTCCCCAAGTCATCACAATGTGCATGCCATATGTGTCAGCATGCTGGGGAAGGTGGAAGTCAGGAATGTATATGAAGCATGTTTTTGAGTTGTGGGAAGTGCCCAGAGATGCTCCAGGGCATCGCTACTCGCAATTAGAATCCCCTTCTGCTGTTGCTTGGTGTGCAGGATAAGTAAATATAGTGTTTTTGGCGTTGATGCATTCAGTTGGCAACATCACATATGTCGTAGTATATGTCAGTCTGCTGGACAGCACGGAGTCGGTTAAGGGAGATGACCTGGGTCATGTGGTTACCAACAAAGTTGGTGGTGGGTCCCAACTCCACACATTCGTAGCCTGGCTCATCTATTGTTGGCCTGTGGTCCTGTACTGCAATTTGTTTGTCTTTGAACATCTCCTCGGCCTGCTCATGCACGAAAAGGCATCAAGGAGTGGAAAATCTATCCAACGAAAGTAGCCTTGGCAGCAGTCGTAACTGGCCGTCGGCTAATCGCTCGTAAGTACTGGTGCATTATGACGAGGGTAAATGTATGAATTGTAGAAGGTCTCCAGTAGACTGCTGATTTGCAAAAGGAACTGGATCGTACCTTTCGATATGGGCCCCCGTGAGGATCCTTTGTCCATACTTGGTCGTGGTAATGCTGTGTTCTAGCTGTTCGTCGCCTTTCAAGTTCCTTATCCCGATTTTGTATTGCTGATTTTGCATAAGGCACAATGCTCGTGTTATACGTTGCTTGCGGGCTCCAATCTTGGCCGATCACTGCAACTGCTTTGCTTTCGCCGGAAGGAGGGGAACTTGTTGTAACGTCACTCATACTGACGTTAACCCGTGTACGTATTCATATTTCACGATTGATTTTTGTCTTCAGGTTTCCTCTTGGACAATTGAGCTTGTGACACGCTACTTTTCCGGAGCTCTCGATCTGAACAACGTCGTCTTACACTTCACTATGTCACTTACGGAGGACAGAAATTAGATGCCACTATTAAGAAACAAAACTTCCGGTTTTAGTGGTCACGACAAGGTGAGGTCTTGGCGTGCTTAAAAATCATGCGTAACGCCGGCGAGCGAATTGGGGGTAACCTTATCGTACGGGCCAGCTACGACGGAAGATTCAGCCAGGAAGAGAGACACGGTGTCGAGCGATTTGCAGACGTCCCTTGTTCAGGCCTGGTGCAGCCACACTGTGGGAGAGTTAGTTTGTGTGAACACGAGTGTGTAAGTTTCCATATTGGCTCTACCGGAAAATCCATGCGGCTTTAAGACTTAACGGCCGGAGCACCACACGTCCGCCCATGATGGATGATGGATGGACCTCATGAAAACTTCGACAACAAGGGGTTCTTAGAACAACGTACTAACAGCACTGCTCCCTACAGTGACAGGCTCACTGCTTTACTCGGGCACGATTTCCTCCCAACCGCATACGGACGAAATCCTGTCCCCAGTTCAATTCTTTATCACGACATCTTGCAGTCCAACGAATGCCCCGTAGATGGCTAGACACGGGTCATCCTTTGTATTGCCGTCCTCTGCAGCCCTAGTGGCTGGTCCTGAATGCATTTATTCCGTCCTTCCTTCCTCCAAGTAGGTCTGCCACGGGTGCCGAGCGCCTGGGTGGGCTGCACAGACTGTCACCACCGTCTTCTTCTTGCTTTCACCTTCCCCTTCCTCTTCATTTCCTGTCCTTCCCCTTTCTCCTTCTTCTCCAGTCCCACTGGCAGACCCCGGATGTTTTCAGTCCTCCCCCCCCCCCTTACGGCAGAGTAAAACTGACATATCCTCAATTTTAGCCGCCGCTTCACGCCCCTGACTCCATTTTGACTACGTAGTATACCCCGTTCCCTCAACCATTCCGAGTTGATAATACTTGTCCCCCCCTTAACGGCCACGTGACATAAGGCCCCTGAAGCCCACCGGCCCCTCTCAAGTAACACGTGACAGAAGCCCACCGGGCACTAGCATGTCAGGTGTAAGGAACACTCGTAACTGAAAGTGCTAGTCTATCTTTCAAAACGCACCAATAATGTGCACCTGGCCACAACGATCACGACAACTTTTAATGTCCCTCTTGACCCTACAGAACAAGACTGCCGTGAACGGGTGCACATGCTGCTTGATTATAATGCTTAGTTATAACAACCTCGTCAACAGTAGAGAAAATAAGGGGGTTCTGGTATCAGTACTGATACCAACGGTGAGAATGCACGCTCGTACGACCAACGTGTGAGAAGAAATGACACATCGTTTTTTGTTGGGCTTCTTTCCAAACTCAGGGCTGCTCCTGTGATCACCATCCTTATCCTTTATATTGGCGAGGTGCACGTTGAGATAGGAGACCAAGATGGCGTCCAGCCACGCGGTTTGAATTGGCGCTTGTATCCAGATTCTCAGGATGGACTCATCACGTGTTAATGTCCGCCTCCACGTGTGTGACAACGTCCCACAAATCTCAAAACAACAACAAAAGCGGTCCAACCACCCAACTCAGCAAATTAACTGACGGGGTAAAGTTAGTTGGAGAACTGCGAGACGTGGATGGGGTCGTGGCTGTGTCCCCAGCATTTCCATGCAACGCACAATGCGGAATCGCGGTGTTGAGGGAATCAGAAAGGTGAAAAGCTGAAACCAAATTGAAGTCCTTGCACAGTCCGATCGAGGTTCTGCGCGTTCAGCACCCGCGAGTAGTTGATCTCGACATTGCCAATGGGCAAAGGCCATACCAGTCCCACACCCTGCACACGTGCACGACAACCCGCCCACTTTCTCATGCTACCCACTTAGATATTCCTTAACAAATGCTCACACCCGGCACACATGAACGACAACCTGGCCACTTTAGTTTTATCCCTCACTTACACTGGAAAGAATGCTCGCACCCCGCACATAGTCGTCTGTCGTGGTGATGGAAAGGTGTAGAACTGGATGGGGACATGAGATGACGTGGAATGGCCCTTCAGTTGTATTAAAAACTTAGAGTGAAGCCTATTCTAACCTCATACCAGTTATAAAAAAAGTGGAGACAGTGCATGACCCGGCACAAGCGGAGAAGATGTTATGTAAGCACCACAAATATTCCCCGTGCCCCCCGTACATACACGGAGCTTCCCTCCTTTCGTTGTATTCAATGCCTACAGGCCTCCAACCCTGGCTTTGCTTCCCACACGGTCCTCTCGAAGTCTGGTGGGGACGTTATTGTCTGGGGTTGACAATGTAGTTCTTCTTCACTGACAGCAGGGCAGGGACAGGCCCTTTCAGTACCCATGGGACCCCCGGCCCCATCCTGCCCCCATGCGCTTCTTCTCTGTCTTATTATTCTGCCGCACAATAACTAGTTTCCAAGCATGGATGCAGAAATTGCGCTGGCCCCCATCCCCCAAACCCCACACACACGCGCACACACACACGCACACACACACTCACACACACACACACACACAGCACACACACACACACAGCACACACACGAGCCCGCACACACGCACACTCTCTCTCGCTCTCTCTGTCTCTCTCTCTCCCCCTCCCCCCCCTCTCTCTCTCCCCCCCCCCAACTCTCTCCCTCTCACTTTCCCTCTCTCTGCGCCTCCCCTTCTCACTCTCTCTCCCCCTCCCCCCTCCCCTCTCTGTGTTCCTCACCCCCCTTCCACAGATCGAGGTAAACACATGCCAGCTGGCAGACACACCCCGCAGAAGGCCGCGCGGGGCCGCTGATCGCAAGCTGACCCGAAGGCAAGAGAAGACGTGGGCAGGTGAAGAGGGAGGAGGAGGGGAAAGGAGAGTGGGGCGTACCGCACTCCAGCGCCAGCCAGATCCAAAATCCCGCACACAGTCTCGAAAGCTGCGGGTTTGCCCCGTCAGCCCCACAATGTTCCCTCC
>KV908338.1:1170174-1175174 GCA_002005505.1 Botryococcus braunii | reverse complement strand
ATCAACCCCCACATCCTCTCAAGGGACACCCCCCTTGTGTTCCTGGCCTCCCAAACATTCCTGAGCTCCCGTCTAAGTCCCTTGAGCTGCTGAGTGAGAAGGAGGGAGAGGGGGGGGGGAGGGAGGGAGAGAGAGAGAGAGTGAGAGTGAGAGAGAGAGAGAGAGAGAGAGAGAGAGAGAGAGAGAGAGAGAGAGAGAGAGAGAGAGAGAGAGAGAGAGAGAGAGAGAGAGAGAGAGAGAGAGACTCCCGCAACCCGCATTCCCAACAACTTCACAGTTCTATTCCATGGGCTGCCCACCCCTTCCAGCAGAGCTTGACCAGCTGGTAAAAGGGACAGCTGGCTGCTGAAAAAAAAAAAAAAACAGGAACGGTTGAATAGGGGAACAACCTCCTTCTGACAAAGCTGTAAACAAGGCGGAGCGGGAGGGGGGCCGCGAGGGAGAGCGCGCGATTGTTCTACAGGTTGCGCCCCCATAACATGCACTTTGAACAACCAGCATGCCCCAAAAGTTCATATTACACATCCATCCCTTATTCCACAACCCCTCCCATGCTTGTCCTCACCCTGCATCTCACCCTGCCTGCCTCCTCCAAATCCCACCTTTTCCCCAGCGCCCCCCCCCCCCCACCCCTGACCCCACTTCTCTCCTTCACCCTACCTGCCTCCTCCCCTTGCCGACTTGTCCCCAGTTCCCCCCCCCCTCCCCCCACTTCTCTCTTCGCCCTCCCTGCCCGCCTCCTCCTGCCCCTCCCACCCACTCCATGGGACTCCCCCACCCACATAGTCCCTCTGCAGCACTCACCTTGCTTCCCCTACATCATCCCTCTGCAGCCCTCACATTGTTTCCCCTCATAATCCCTCTTCAGCCCTCACATTGCTTTCCCCACATAATCCCTCTGCAGCACTCACATTGCTTCCCACATGTAACACCACAGCACCCCTCACATTCATTCCCCACATAGTCCCTCTGCAGCCCCCACATTGTCTTTCCCCTATTCCCACCTGCAAAATTTCCCGACATGTTCCCACCCTCCTCCATGCGTCCCGCATGCCCCTCTCTCACCCCCAGCCCCCCCAATGTAGTTCTGGAGAAGAAACCCCAAGTGAGGGCGGCATACGTGGAAACGGAGGCTGCAGCCCCCGCACAGTTTCCAAAAAGGAGGAAGGTGCCAGAAAGGAGCGCAGCTGCTGGTGCACTGTCACCTGCCCCTTGTACGGTTTCCCTCCCAGCCGTCCCCTGCTCACCGTGACTGCATACTCATAGCTGCTTGCATTGCCCCAGGATACCCCTGCCTGGTACCGCTCGCAGTACGCAGATGGGTTCGTCAGAGACAGCACCAGCTCCACCGACCCTGCATGCCCCTCTCCGTATTTCAAGCCCCGCTACTTTTCTACCCCAAACTATACTCTTAATCCCCCCCCCCCTTTTCTTGGTGGGGGGTTGGAGACATGATGACAATAATAGGAGGAGGAATGATGACAATAATCGAAGAGAATCACCAGGTTGATACCGGCATATATTATGTGTTTCCTTGTTTGAATCTCAACAAAACACATATATTACAAAAGCTGCAGTCGTGCCACGAACTTGAGAGAAAATGCACATGAACATCCACTCCCTTGACAATGCCCAAATTAAAGTCGGATTTGTATTTCAATTGACGCATCTTAAGTTGGATCCCCCTCCCCCCAAATCCGTGCTTGGTTTGCAGCCACCATGGGACAGAGCCAGAACCATTCCAGCAGAAAGACCTCCCTTACTGGCCATGCGCGGTGTGTGTGTCTGCCTGCCGGGGGGGGGGCGCTCTGCATGTGTGTGACACAGAGAGCGGTGGGTGGAGAAGGGCGGAAGGAGGGATGGGGGGGAGAGGAGTGAGCAGAGAGAGAGAGGCACAGAGAGAGGGGGGGGGAAAAGGAAAGGTGGGGAGAGGGAGGGAAGAGAGGGGGGGGGGGAGCGGGATAGAGAGTGTGCGAGAGTGAGTGACAGAGGGGGGGATGAAGGGGGAGACCAAAAAAGGGGCAAGTAAGCATAACAACGTTTGCAGCTGGTGTACATGACCTCAGCCAATGAGTGAGAGAGGTGGTAGCTGACAACAAAAGGGATTTGCACTTGAATGAAGAGAAGGGTATCCCACCTTCATTCCCACTCACAAAGGTCTTGCCCTCAAGATTAAACAGCCGCTTCTCCTTGAGCAAGACAACCATGGAGCACGTATTCTCCTTCCCCTGCATATGAGGTTCAGTAATCAACGTTGCAGACAGAATGCATGCCCACATATGCCACAAGCATGCCACTCGCATGCTAGATGTGGAGTTGCCACACAATTCCCTTGCTGCGGATGATGACCTCTGACAATGACCATGGTGTAATTGCATACAGGCTGTGTAATCCAACAGATCCAAGGGGGAATTACCAAAAAATGCAGTGGTAGCTTCGGGTGGGATGTTATGCAAAGTATTGAGTAAGTTGAAGACTGGCTCACATCTGGCAAAAAGGTGCAAACAGCTAGGCGCAAATCAAGAAAGAACTGATATGCATGTTTCAAGGAATCCAACAGGGTCGTACCTCTTCCCCCTCATCGATTATGATTTGCACCGCATCATACACGCCAAGAGCAGTGAGGCTATCACATGCCTCCTCTGCAGCCTTGACAACCTCCTCCACGGTCCTAGCTTTGCGAATGCCATCAAACTCTCGCAATATTATATGTTTCTTTGTCCTTCCCCCATGGAGTTTCACACTAGCGACCCGAAGTGGACGAGACTTCAAGTCGTCTATTTCCTCACCGAGGGTCACGCTATCGTCCGTGCTGTTTTCGCTATTTGACATGATTTGTGTTGACGAGTATTGCTATTCAACCTGAGAAAAGACGTTATTGCTGAAGCAATACCCAGCGATCAGAATTACCAGCACCGACTTTTGGGCGTCCTGCAACACCCAGGGCTACCCGCATCGCTTTATGATACCGCATTCTGTCCTTTTTTAAAGAAAAATGTCAGGTGCGGTGCGTCAGCGAGTCCCACATGTCGAAATGTTCTCTCTACTTTTTAAGAGCACGGCTGATCACGAGCATGTAACTGTCCTTGGAACCATCGACTTTCAGAACCATTTAAACACCTCCATGATATTCATGTAAATCATACCCAATGTAGAAATACCATTCATTTAGTACAAGCTCAAATGATCCGGATGCTACTTACGGCGATTCCAAAGAATGATCCAGCCGGCTATCTGCAGTACAATTGTGAGCCAAGAAAAAAGTGTGGGAGCCGAAAATGCCGGTACAACCCCGCGTCCGGTTCGAAGCGCACGTCGGCTGGACGGTGGCACCTGCGCAACGAGAGCCCGGGGGGCCGGGGGGGGGGGGGGGAGATTGGTGGGAAAACTGGAGTTCGCACGAAAACAGAGGCATTGTTCGGCAGGTGCATGAGGGAATCTTCGGAAGGCACATACGGGAATTTTCAGAAGGTGCATGAGGAATTGTTAAAAGGTTCGGAGGGGTTCCTGCTATGCCAACATTGCACCCCTTTCTTCAAGGTTGCAAACGCGTCCGACAGGGCCTGCCTTCAAAAACTTTGGCAGAGACACCGGCCCAAGTCACTCTTAAGGGTGATCATCTACAATGTTGTACACCGTTACGTTGAACAACGTTAACGCCTTGCCAATCGGCTAGCACGGGGTTAAGACATGATACATTCCCGCAAAACCGCTACACTGTGACTCAGGAGGCGAAAACAGCCTTCACAACGTTGATTCCATCCGGTAGCAGGGGCAAAGGAAGCCACACTTGCTCAAACTTCTGAGGTCCCTGCAAAACTGGCTGTATACACCAAGCACCAAACTGGCTAGCCAGGGTTCTGCGGGGCATCAAAGCCAAAGAAGAAAACTTGGCGAATTGGATCTGACGAGGCTTCAGGCCCCTTTGGATGCCCAACCCACCCTTTCTCCCCATCAGCAGCCACCTCCTCCAAAGCAACGGTATCTTTGGGGTCAAAGGCCGCTAAATAACGGATTTAACTGCATCCCCGAGCCAGGGCGTCTGAGGTCAGAAGTGAAATGTCAAACTTCAAAGTCCCATGCAATGTCAATATGGGAACCGTCGGGAGCCACTTGGTTGACATAGGAGACCCGGATGCTGGCGCTCTCAAGGAGGGCCCCCACGGCGGGAGCCAGGCCTAGGAGACGCTCGCAGGCCGAGGCAAAGCGATCCACCGGAAGAGCCGGGTCCCGCAGCAGGCGCCGCAGCCTCAGTTTCTGACGCACGCGCGCCTGCAAATCTGCCACTCGAGCTGCCTCCGCCTTTTTCCCGGTCTTTCTTGCCCTCACCGCAGGCCCGTTCTCCTGCCCCACCCCCCCGCCCCATCGCTTCAGTTCCCACACTCTCACCGAGACTCACAGCCCCTACTGCACACAAGACTTCTTGGTCCGGCATCTATCGATTCATTTATGCGACCATGATTCGATCATTTTCGACAACTTTTCAATCATTTTCGACCATGATTCGATCATTTTGATTTTACAGTGACCATGATTCGGTCATTTTATCTTTTGAGCGACGGGTAGAGAGTTGCCCCTATTTGGCCCAACAGGTGACCTGCAGATTCGGATCCCAGGGAGTCAGCATAAGAATGCAACGGCAAGACAGCCCGCCCTTCCGCGGGGAGGGTGGGGGGGGGGGGCGGGGCGGGGGGGGGTGTGGAGGACCAGCACCTTCTTCTGACAAAACTTCCTTGTCCTCCCTCCTCCTCCTTTTACCTCCTTGCTCTTTAACATTTGAGAGAGGTAACACGTTTTCAAAAAGGACAATGCGCCGGACTGCACACGATCTAAGCAGCAGAGCTAGTCACCTTCTTTGAGCCAAGGGGTGCCCCACAGAAGGCTAATCACCCTCTCATGGCTGCCCCCCAGAAGGATACTTACCTTCTTTGGGCCAATGGACAACCTGCAAAAAGACAGCTACTTTCTATCGGACAACGGCTGCCCTGCAGAGAGCTAGT
>KV908338.1:1160174-1167674 GCA_002005505.1 Botryococcus braunii | reverse complement strand
ACAAACGAGGCCAGATTTTAGGCCCAATTTCGCGACGATTGGGATTTATCTTGATTCGCAGGGAAGCAATTTCTGTTGGAAACCCCCACAGGTTCAACCTTGTCTGAGTTCTCCCTTCCACACTGTCACACCCTCTCGAAACCTGACTGAGGGTTTGAGCATTGGACAACGTGTACCTCCGGTCCGTGGTGTTGCGTGGGGATATGCATTGTGTGTGGAAGGTGTGGGAAGTGATCTACATATATTTATTGCCCATGTGTGCCATGTGATGCACACGCTCAGACTCTTCCCTACCACTCTCTGGACTGCCACCCCTCTGACCCGATCCGATGATTTCACGCCAGGTTTCCTGTGAGTGTGCCTGAGAGGTGCGAGTGTGGTCTGTGTGTGCGTGTGTATGTGTGTGTGTGTGTGTGTGTGTGTATGTGTGTGTGTGTGTGTGTGTGTGTATGTGTGCACGCGAGCGCGAGTGTGCGTGTGTGTATATGTGCACGTGCGTGCGTGCGTGTGAATGGGTGTCTGTGGGTGTGTGTGTGTGTGTGTGTGTGTGTGTGTGTGTGTGTGTGTGTCTGTGTGTGTGTGTGTTTGTGTGTGTGAGTGTGCCTGTGCTTGTGTGTGCGTGTGTGTGCGTACGCGTACGTATGTGTGAATGTGCGTATGCATGCGGATGCGCACGAGCAGGCTCTTGCACTTGTAGAATGACAAGGACAGAGGTGGGGAAGGGAAGGAGGGGAGGGGAGGGGAGGGTACCCTGCCCAGTGGAGGGCGTCATCTGACGCGTCCAGCCAGACGTTGCCTAATTTGTCAACCCCATAGCCGTCTCCAAGCATGAAGTGGAGGCCCGCGACGTCCAAATTAGGCACGCGATCCAGTGCTTCTATCAAGCGGGTCAACAGCTCTATCTTCTGCGTTGCCCCGCCAGATGTGTGCGGCTCCCCAAAGCCTACTGTCACCTGTTTGCCCATTTTGGATACTCAGAGAGACGTTCACAGATGTTGCCATTACATCCACTAGCAGACAACTCTGAGAGACCTATTACCACTTTATCTGGTTGACTGCATCTGTGTGAGTGTGTGTGGGTTGGGGTGAGGGGGTGGGGTGTAGGTGTGCACTCGCACCAGGCAGGGGCGTTCCCCCCCCCCCCCTTTACACACATACGCAGAAGGGGGTGGGGAGAGCTATAGAGGGCAAGAGGCAGGGAGAGACCCACACACGCAACCCCCCCCCCCCAAACAGACAGACACACACACACACACACCCACACACACACACACACACACACACACACACACACACACACACACACGCACACACACACACACACACACACACACACACACACAATGTGTGAGCAACAGCAGCGATGGGGAGTTCAAATTCAGCAATGATCAAAGCATTACGTGCACGATTTTTCTGTGGAAAAAGCTAGCTGATCCCTTCTCCACACCCTATTCTCAACTGCCGCATTTCTTTCATCCCCCTTCCAGTCTGATGGAGAAGAATCATCAGGGCAGATCATAATTGGGAAGCACATTTGCAGAAGCCAGCAGTCCAGGATAAAAGTGGGGGAATGGAAAGAGAGGGCAGGAGAGACGGGGGAGGAGGGAGAGAGGGGGGCTCACGCCACGGCCAAGGCGGAGAGCGGATCGGGTGTGTGCCAGGTGCATGCGAGCGGTACGTTGTCCCGCCTCCCTCTGGCGGGCGGTTTCCGCTGCCGCAGGAATGAAGACTCGCAGCTGGGTGCTTGCGGGACCCAGCTCCCCTGTGCCCCTGCCCTCCCGATCATCCAGCTGCGCCTTCTCTTGTCCACTGCTCCCCACCCAGGCTTGCGAAAGCCTCCATCAGAAAAAAACAGCAGCATTAAAGGAAGAAGAAAGGCCTCAAGAAAGCAGGCGTGGGTGTCCACAGAGGAAGGAAGACGACTTGTTCAAGGGAGCGGAAAAAGGAGGACCACTAAACACTGCATGTCCTTGGCGCGCATGCCCCCCCCCCTCCTAACACACAGACATACGTGCCCTACCGTCATAAACACACACACACACACCACACACACACACACACACACACACCACACACACACACACACACACACGAGAGAGAGAGAGAGAGAGAGAGAGAGAGAGAGAGATATGGTTCCCCCTATATGGAGCAGTCTCGGTCCAACTCGTTGCCGCACCGACTGCGTAGCATGCCCTGGTCCACCTCGTTGAATCTCATAACAAAACAGGGTGGTCGCGGGGTTTCTTTACCTGAGGGCGGCACGGATTGCTATGGGGCAGGCCTTGCAAACCCCTAAACACAATCACAACTCCCTCCGGCGCTCTCTTCTAGCATGGTTCCCAACCGCCTCTGTGGTTACAGACCATGGGAGAGAAGACAGGGGTAGGGGATGGGGCAAGGGGTTTGCCTTCAAAATCAGAAGCCAGCCCACAAGCAGCAAGTAGGCGGCCCAATGCCTTGCGGGTGCCCACCGGCAAGTGCCCATCCGCACACGACCCCTGCTCTGGGCGTGCAGGGGGTGGCAAGCTCAATGCCACCTTCCTGAATTGACCTTCGCCCCACATACCCCACAAGTAAGGCCTGGACACGCCCTCAGCAACCAGAGTTCCTGTTTCTTGTAGTGCAGCTTCTTGGGGGCCTTGCATGCGGGTATCTGTCCCACTGTTGTGCGCGCCCTCACGTGCGCTGTCTGCCCCAAATTCGCTTGCTTGTATAGCCTAGCACACACCCCTGAGTGCATTCATGTTGCCAATCACTCTCTCTCCCAGTCTCCCCTTTCTCCCCTCTCCCCCCCCCCCTCTCTCTCTCTCTCTCCTCCCTCTCTCTCTCTCTCTCTCTCTCTCTCTCTCTCCTCTCTCTCTCTCTCCCTCTGTCTCTCTCTCTCCCTCTCTCTCTCTCTCTCTCTCTCTCTCTCCTCTCTCTCTCCTCTCTCCTCTCTCTCTCTCTCCTCTCTCTCTCTCTCTCTCTCTCTCTCTCCCCCCCTCCCTCCCTCCCCCCCTCCCTCCCCCCCCCCCTCCCTCCCCCCCCCCCTCCCCCCCCCCCTCCCTCCCTCCCCCCCTCTCTCCCCCCTCTATGTCTCTCACTTTCACTCTCCCCGCCTCTTTACCCCTCTCTCTTTCTCTCTCCCCCCCAAACCCCCCCCCACACACACACCTCCGCATGTGTGTGTGTGTGCGCGCGCGCGCCCGCGCGCATGCGCCCACGCAAGCAAGCACTGTGAATTTGGCTTCCTTTGAGGGCCACAGGGGTTTTCTCGGTGAATGGTGTGCATGAAGTGATGCCGCACAGGAGTAACATGGACATTGCAAGCCAGACGGTTAGTACAACCTGAAGGGTCAGAATCATGTCCTCCATTGCTCTGTTCAGGTCTGCCAGGCTCTCTGGGGCCGTCCCAGCTGTTCTCACGCAGGTAGAAAACAAAGTTAAAGGGGATGCCAGCGGTGCGGCCGAGCTCGCCTCCACTTTGAGCCTGAGCCAGGTAATCCTGCAAATTCTCCACACCAAGTTTTGTCGATCAAGCAGTACATGCAAGGAAAAAGAGTTTGTCGATCAAGCAGTACATGCATCGAAAAAAGTATGTTGATCAAGCAGTACATGCATGTTCACAGCAGTACACCCCTCGAAAATTCGGCACGATGTTGGAAATGGTGGAGGACATGATGGCGCAAAGCACTCCTGTTGTTGCCCACCCTGACCGATACACCCTCTTGAACCCAGAATCTTGATTTCACGGAAACAACCCTTTTTGAAACAGACGGTCGCCAGGGTGTACGGCATGATGTTTCACGGAGCAGGTAACCATCTTAAGACCATGTACATCCCCAGGCCATGTGGGAGCTGCAACAACCAACCCCGCGCCACCGGGAGCCACGCAAGATTTCTTGCCAAAGAGTTCAAACCTTGGTTCATAATCTGGTATGTGGGTTTAGTGTTGTGTCGCACACCTGAGGAGTAAGACCGTTGTTGAAAGTTGTAAAAGGGGGAGAATTTGACATGGAGATGGAGTGCAAAGTGGAAGGGAACAGAGAGGTGGCGATAGTTAAAAAAGAAAGAGAGACAAGAAAGGGGCCAGAGGGAGGGACGGGCAAGCAGCAGACAGGGAATACAGGGGGGGGGGTTTGGAGAGAGAGCGCCAAAAGAGGTTTCGGAGGGAGAGAGGCAGGGAGGGAGGCAGGGAGAGAAAGAAAGAGAGAGAGCCGGTGGGGGGGGGGGGGAGCCGAGAGAGAGAGAGAGAGAGAGAGAGAGAGAGAGAGAGAGAGAGAGAGAGAGAGAGAGAGAGAGAGAGAGAGAGGGGGGGGGGGGGGGCCGAGAGAGAGAGGGAGGGGGAGAGGGGGGGAAGAGAGAGAGGGGGGAGGGAGGGAGGGGGGGGGGGGGGAGAGAGAGAGAGAGAGAGAGAGAGAGAGAGAGAGAGAGGGGGGGGGGGGGGGAGGGGAGGGAGGGAGGGAGAGAGGGAGAGAGAGAGAGAGAGAGAGAGAGAGAGAGAGAGAGAGAGAGAGAGAGAGAGAGAAGAGAGAGAGAGAGAGAGAGAGAGAGAGAGACTTTTGACTTTGGGCCATGGCGGAGAGGGCACCTGTAAGGCTTTGAAAGAGTGCTCATTTGCATCCCGGGCTTCAGGATTATCATGGAAAGTATCAGGGTGGATGCGCTTGTACAGCTCCCGCAGTTGAGCCTTCAGCGTTGGGCGTGGTGTTTCCCCAACACTCCCATGGCTCCAGCGAAGATGCAATTCACGACCTGAGATCCCATGCACCCCCGCCCCCCTCTCACCAACATCCGTTTGTGTCTTGAATGTGTTGAATCGTTCATGTTTCTTTGACTTTTACCACCTAAAATACATCGCGACACTTAACTCAGCCCTTGATCTGGCATGTCCAAAAGACAATTGTTTTATGATGTTCCTGAAGGCTAAGATCTCGGAAGTACAGCTGTGAAGGGCGCCCTCGCTCGTGGTGTTTCAAAATCGCATCGGAAAATGCATAAAACTGGAAACCCTTAATCGTGTACGAACACAAATCGATCTTGGCAGTCGTATGTACCTGACGACGACCTCCACGCTTGCACGCATGCACGGACTATGGCTGACCTGCTTGCCGTCATACCTAAGCATCTGAACCAGGATAAGAGTAGTGCTACATGCAGGACATAATGTAGGATCGATTGTTCTGCGCTTTAAGGGTCCGGAAAATCAACAAGAGACTGATATATTTCACTTTTCCCTTAAAAAGGATGCGAAATGTCGTAGTACCGTTGCATGGAACGGCGCATCCCTGCATTTTACCTGCAGCGATGGCCCAAGAAAGTTCTACGTTCTAGCGTGTAAATATTAGTTGTCAAAGAGAACAGTCTGATCATGTAGATGACTTGCATGTCGGGCACCAAGGTGATGGACACATCGGTACCCAAGGTACCCGATCCCAACAGCCCAACATCAGGGTGTCAGGAGTCCCTGACTCGGGACTTGAACAGAACTCCTGAATGAAGAGTCTTCTCCCTGGGACATCCATATTCAGATAGTCCTGTGATCAGAGATGTTGCTTTCACAATGGTAATATGCCTAATGCCTTGATTCATCTTAGAAGTTTCTTCTAGACTCCCTGTGCATGGCTTGTCGTAACTCGTAGCACCCTTGGTTGGACTATCACCAATTTTGTTGGCAACATTGTGTTTTCTGTTAGTTGCGAGTGGTCCTCCATGATCTGCCAATGGCCCGCTAGTCTGCAGGCATGGGATTTGTCTGGGATGGTAGCCATTTTTTAGACTTCCCATGCGCAGTAGTCAATGATTCGTCTGTCATTCTTGGTTATCACGGCCATCATTCGACCAACATGAATGTCCAACCATGAGTGGCATGCTGCACATGCTAAATAAAACATGTGCTTTCCTGTTGTTGAAAGGCTTTCTGTTGGGTGTGATCCCTGCCAGTTAATCGGCACCGGTGGTCTAAAAGAGCTCGTCTTGCTTTTAGACTAATCTACTGTATGACGGCTGAGCCTCCCTGCCGCATGTCCTATTGTTATTAGCTGTATGATTGCTTAGACCAACCAGCTTCAAGGCCATCTCGTCCAGGCTGCAGGTCTGACAGTTTGGGCAGTCGTTGCTCCACGCAAGCATGGTTTCATCCGAGTTCTGCATGCTCTGTGCTATTCAAGTACATCCAGGAACCCGCTTACATGTACACCGAACGTACCTAGCAGGGTGAAGGGCCCCACTTTGTTGAGATAATTCCACAATCCCCGCTTCAAACACTGAGATTGCCTTGACTGTCCCGGCTTTTCCCAACCATGGGGCAATGAAAAGAAAAAAGTGTAGGTACCCATCCCAGTGGTACCCGGACAACACCATAAAATTGGGAAAATTCAGCGCCAACCGCCCGGGCTATACTAAACATCGTACATCTGCGATATGACATTGAGTGACTGTCCCCTGTCATTGTACTACCAATATGCTTATTATTGGACAGCAAACTATTTAACCACTCGTTCCTTTGGACACGACACGAGAGGTCACTTATGGCAACTGCACGAGGCTGAGCAGTGCGTTGTTCAAACTTGAAGTAACTGGGGATGGGTCCTGTGTATAGTAGATGTGGGGCAGATCCTACCTATTTTATTCCCCGACTTTGCCATTTTGATTTGCAATTCTTGGAAGTGAGGTGTTTGAATGAGCGTCGGGAAAACCTGACGCGAGAGAGAGAGAGAGAGAGAGAGAGAGAGAGAGAGAGAGAGGAAGGGAGGGAGGGAGGGAGGGGGAGAGAGAGAGGAGAGAGAGAGAGAGAGAGAGAGAGAGAGAGAGAGAGAGAGAGAGAGAGAGAGAGAGAGAGAGAGGGAGAGAGGGGGAGAGAGAGAGAGAGAGAGAGAGAGAGAGAGAGAGAGAGAGAGAGAGAGAGAGAGAGAGAGAGAGAGAGAGAGAGAGAGAGAGGAGAGAGAGAGAGAGAGAGACAGAGGGGTGAAAGTACCCCATATCACGCACACCCGTCGAAAGCACAAGCACAGTGAGTATACAGTGGGGAAGGGGAGGGGATATATGCCACCACACCGAGGTTTTACCCAGGGTTTGCAGACGACATTAGGAGACATCCTGCCAGAGCCAAGAGGTACCGTTTGACAAGAACGTACACCTAAAGGACTTATACCAAAATAAGACGTTGTTTATGGAACAACCTCCCGAAGTCCAGAGAATGGCGTTGTTTCTGGTACAACCCCACCGAAAACCACCAACCAATCTGGAGTACCGTCTAACTAAAGAAGGAGAACACATGCCACTCTGCAGACAATGTGTAACAGTGTGAAGGCCCATGAAAAAAAAAACATCACAAAAAAAAGAGAAGAGAGAGAGAGAGAGAGAGAGAGAGAGAGAGAGAGAGAGAGAGAGAGAGGAGAGAGAGAGAGAGAAGAGAGAGAGAGAGAAGAAGAGAGAGAGAGAGGAAGAGAGAGAGAGAGAAGAGGAGAGACGAGAGAGAGAGAGAGAGAAGAGAGAGAGAGAGAGAGAGAGAGAGAGAGA
>KV908338.1:1144486-1157987 GCA_002005505.1 Botryococcus braunii | reverse complement strand
ACTAAATGGAAGGGGTGGGCAGTATCTGAAGCGATTCCATCGAGAATACTTTTGAATTATCCAATTGGAATTTAATTCGATTTTTCATTGTCAAACAGCATCCGCACCACCCCAAGAAAAAACATGAGTTAAGTAAGGGACAAGTTTCCCTTGCAACTGTACAAGCATAGAAAGGAAAGTAGAACTCTGACAAGCTGAGTCCACTTCGCAAGGGGTACGTACAGAGCTGTGTGAGGGGTGTAGGTGCTACAGGCAGGCAAGCCGATTCGGAGCCTCGAGGTTGTCGCAGACAGCACCCACGTTCCAAAGGACATGACCTTCCAACGTGAATAGAATGGAAAGCAAAACTGCAGGACCATCAAGTATGGAGACTAAACACACACAAAGACCCCATTTACATCATTCTCCTCCTGCTCTTATACAGACCAGTGTACTCCAAACCATTTAACGACCTGCACATCGCTACTCAAAGATATAGAAATACAAATGGATCACCCTCATAGCAAAGGCAACTCGCCATCTGAGAGTCCAGATACATCATTACTAGTATTGTTTGAACTGAGTGCTTCAGGTCACACCCGAGTGCTTCCACACGAAAGCTTTGCATCAAACTATCTCGCAAAGGATGTACCACTACAGATACCATTACAGAGCAAACAAATGTCGCAAGGAGTGCGCGAAACTGTCAGTGCAACCCCGAGAACAAAACAGAAATAGGAGTGCACAAAAAATATCATCCAATGTGTTAACCACACAGTAAGGACTTGAAGAATCCCGAATCCCAAAAACGACTGAGTCATATTGCCCATATAACAGGACAGGCGTACTTCCGTTGCACCCACATCACTCGGGAACCAGATGGAGCCCCAAAATGCTATGGCAACCTTAAAGTGGCATATACATTGTTACTTGACAGCACCTCAGCCACTTGATGTCAACCACAAGCAAAGCTAGGCCCCATATAATACACAAGATCTCTAACAGCAACACATTGCAGCACATCTTTTAACACCGGGCTAAGCGAAGGGGAGCGTGTGGTAGCCAAGAAATAGTTTGGGCAAAGAGCCCAGTTACACCATGAAGTACGCAAAAATGAGGATGCTCTTCTCATCCCCTAAAGACAAGTGTAATCAGGTGTATAGAACAAAGTCAAAATTGTGTGTTTTCTAACGTGTACTGGTTCCGCAATAAGGATTGAACACCTGGATGCAGAAGACCCCCTCCCAGACATGACCCTGCTATGTGTGTAGCATACGCCTTTCATGAATTAGTCTAGTTGACGTTATCATGTGAAATCTACCACTGTCATCCTGTCAAGCCAATATAATATGTGGCTTCCCTCAACCAAATGCCCAAAACTTCAAAACTTCCAATTATAGGTGCACCACAAGGCAACACCTATGAAGGAAAATGTCAAACACAGCCCCACACATCCTGCTCCCATCTGCTCTCTGCCACCAATACAACACTTGTCGCATGCGACTGACGCATAGTACATACCTACTAATCCTCCATGAGTATTATCTTCTAAGGCATCACCACACCCATATGCAACTCAAAATGCCTGTGCAGAGCCCGCAACAACATGACCCTTGTGACTAGCAGTTTTGCTGCAACATAAGTCATTCATCAGGTGAACCTATTTCTACACACCACACACCTATTTCTAATTGTGTGACATGTCCCACAGACTCCTAGAACCAAGCAGATATCAAACATGGGTGTGTCCAAAAATCAACCCCATACCACTACTCTTAGCTCACATCAGGACCAAATGCCAGGCCTCACTGCCCTCCATGGACGGTCCTCACCTCAAACGGCCCATCTTAACCCTGATGGCTTCATTCAGATACATCTTCGACTGCTTTCCAGTAAGACCATGTAACCTACTATGTTGGGCCATTGCCACAATCACCAACTTCATTTGCATCAAGAAGTGGATAACTTGCTTTTTCTGTCTGTGAATGTAAGAGCAGGAATCTGCAACTGCCATAGACGATTCTAGAAGGTCTGACAAATATGCCCCAGTAACAAAATGACTCTAGAACTTCACACATGTCAGCAGTGTCTCTTCCACATAACATTGTCTACAGCGTGACTATCACTGAAAGTTGCATTATACGGTAAGCCAAACGTTTCTGCTCTAACACTTATTCAGAGCAGGACAAATTTCTCACCTTAGAACGGTTGACAATCAAGGATCATCATGGACAACAGCAAGAAAAGCACAAAAACCCTGCAGTGGGACTTCCCACCCTACTTTGCAGCAAGGCCTCCAAAAGCTGTATCGCCAAGGGCAACATTAATCTGAGGGCCCACTACTGGCGGCCAGCCAACTTTGCGACTCGAGCCTTAGCTCTCTCCTTGTTGTCAAAGAACCCGCCAGCATGCTCTGTTACCGGCATAAAACTCTCCACAGAAGGAGGATTATCTCGAGTATTTACTCCAGCACCCGCAACTGCCCGGAATGCCTCCGTCCCTGCAGTAGACCCCATGCTGTTGATCAAAACCTCCGGTCCACCCTTTCTGGTATCAGGCTTGATGTATGGGCCCACCATTTAGACTGGTGCCTAGCTCTTTCCTCAAGACGCGGTTTATACCTCTAAACCACACATGCTTCACCCCACCCCCATGCGCCCATCAAAAAACCCTCTCAATATCCCACAGCAAAGGACTGAAGCGCCGCAAAGCGTGAGGAGTCTTGGGGTGTAATGAATGGATCTTACAAATTATAGGAGCAACCCCGTCTGGCTAACTGTCACTAAAGAGTTGAGGGGGGCCCTGGGAGGTCCCAACCACACATAGAGAACAGTAGCAACCTTTCATACCCAACCATCAGACCGGGGAACGGTTCACAGCCTGTAACACATCATGTTGCAAAAAAGAACAGACCGACCCATACCATTGAGTGTTTTGACAAATGCATACGCCGCTGACTCCATGACAGCATCCACTGGTCCAACACGCTCTTCCGGACGTAACTCAGCAACATCCAAGAAGCGCTCTGTGGCCGCCTCCCAAGTAAGCCGCTGCCGATCATCAGAACTTAAGGGCTGTGGCTCAGAGCTCAGGGCAAATCGCAACTTTTCACTGAACTCTTCAGGTGTCCTGCACAAGTAACACATGTCAGCATGACCTACTGGCTTTGCACGCAGTTAGCCATGAGGGAGTGTTCCCGGCAAATGCCGCACCATGTCAATGGTATTTGCAGAGCAATACTTGACGCTGCATGGCAAACACTTCCCCACATCAAACTACAACATTTTGAAGAGTGGAACAACAGGGCCAGGTCACGTCGAACCCCTCGATGAATTTCATCAGAGTGGAATACAAAAAGGCGACCGGCTGGAGAATGGAGGGGCTGTCCCGCCCTGTGCGGGTGTGAAACAGATCCGAAGGCTCACCTCACAACCCAGCGACACTGTTCAAAAGCGCAACCAACACCAAAACGAATCAAGGGCCACTTGTCTTTAGTCATTTCTAGCACCGCTNACCGACCTTTGAATGCAAAATTGAGATTACAGAAATGGGCCTGAGTAACGAGGGGCTGACCTGTATGTGAGACAGTTCTTAAATTCCGAGAAGAAAGCGTTGCAGGGCAAATCATGCACCAAAACCCACTTGCCCATAGCCAATGCCTCAGCTGTTGTTGTGGCCACCACATCTGAGGTAGAAGGGTTGACAAAAACCCGATAATCATGGATGCTTGTATCCAAATGGTCCCGAGGCCCATGGAAGTCTAACGCCAAATGCTTCTCCCTCGAGATTCTCCTCAGCTGCAAAGACATTGAACCCTCAGCGATGAACAAAGCTCATCGACGTACGATGCTCACCCATGAGAAAGTATGGTCTCCTTCAAGTGCCTACGCATAAGGTCAGACAACAGCGACACAACGTTCAGCCCAACGATAACGACCCGTTTTCAGAAGGACGCTTGCAATCCTTAAAAGGTGTTCTGTGGTGCCTCTCATGTTAGGGACTCTGGGAGCCCTCCAAATCCTTGCCTAGAATCTTGGACACAGGTGAGCACAGCTTTGGCCACGCAGCTTCTAGTGCCATGCTATTTAACACAGTCTGGACATCCGAAGTCTTCTATCTCTGCCAAAAGAAACAAGCTTCTCGCCACATGAACAACAGAGGCTGCTAGAATATGAAATGTGACCGTGCATTGCCTCTGCAACAGCCGTGCAATGTGAGGCTAGCGTGTTCAAATCAGTCAGAGGATGCCAGAGCAGCAAGGTTTACAAGTTCACCGTTTCAAAGTTCTAGAGCCTCGACCTTTCAATATTCCATGACGGACATGAAATCACAACATACCTCATCCAAATCTTCTCCTGCGCCATAGCAATCCACATGAGCGGGGCTGGCCCCACGCTGCTGCTCTTTGGCTAATAGATCCAGCAGCTCCGTGTATCCCTTAGCCCAGATGGCCTGTCAATTACATACAGCTTGTTGGGCCCAGAAGAGCACATCACTTTGAAAGGTCAAGTAGGTATCCCCCCAAGCTTGATAACTCAGAAGAGAGGGGAAAGGGGGGACGGAACAGGCGTAAAGATTTGACAATTTCGGCAGATAACGCAATCCCTGCAAAAGAACCCAAAACAATTGACATACAGGCATGCATCAGCTTTCTCCAACAAGGGCCATGGCATGTGAGTCCTCAGGTACTGAGGCAAACCTTCCCAATGAAGTATGCTCCCTTTGAAAAGCGAGGTTGTCCATCCTCAGGTTGCTTAGCCTTCTGGTCCCCAACTTCTAAAAAGGAATGTGGAACTCCATGCACAAACTCAGTTGTCTGTCGTGGCAGGGGCTGCACTGCATCTGAAAGCTTAACAACCTGCAAGACACACAGCTTCGGTCAATACAAGTGTGACAGCATGTTTACCTTCCAACATGGCTTTCATCTGGCAAGAACACACACACACACTCACACACACACACACACACACACACACACACACACACACGCACGCACGCACGCACACACACAGACACACACACACACACACACATTGATCCGACAACCCTGCTGGAACATGGCCTATACAAGTCTTGACACCGGCACACATCCCTGCCTTAACGGATAACCGAGAAAAACCTTCACGGTCAGATCTCTGCGATTTGGGAACGCCCGATCTTTTGGAACCTGGAAAGAGGGGTTGCTGCGGATGGTACATGACAAAGTGAAAGATACCCCAAACACGATCTCAAGCCCGACCGAAGAAATTGGGCGAACCTTATGGCAGTGCAAGCGACACATCAGGTGATTGACCACTGCCAGAGCTGCACTCTTCAAGGCCCCATTCTCCTCACGCTGAGCATAATCCAGATAGTTGGTGTGCATCACCCCGACAACATGATTGAACTTCTCTGTCCATCGCCGACCATGGTGATACCAGTTCAAGTGTTCTGGTTCCTCCAGAACTGCTACATCTGCCTGCAGACAAAACTCTAAGGGTCAGTGCAAGACCGAGAAACTATCTGCTTGAATGTACAGAGAATGTGCTGCAAACCTCCAAAACGCTCCTACATACCCATTGGACTGAATAGCTGGCAAGCAGCTCAAACACCCATAATAGGGCAAATATTAGTGAGCAAGACAGTGCAAAGCGTCCCTTGCTTCAACATTATACAAGCTCCGTCCACATTCTTCTGCATACCGGAGGCAACAATGCAACCTGGTAGAATTAAACTTGAGAATCACCTCGTTGTCTGGAATGTATTGGGTAGGATCGCCAACAGGAAGGATGCTGCACTTCTCAGCCGCGTAGTGACCAGGATAAAATTTGATTTTGAAGTTGCAAGGCAAGCCAGTTCTCTTCCGTACCCAGCCCCTGACGAATTCTTCCTGCTGCTCAGGTGTGTCAAACACAGTGTTCCCTGGAAACACCATGTGCTGATCTGGAGCTGCGAGCCACGGAATGACCAACGTAACCTGCACGAATCCCAGTCCATGCTAATGTCCTTACGGATCCCACGCACAAGTGTTCCAGACAATTTCAGATTAAGAATTCGAAACAACGTTCAATGTCGGAGGCTCACGCTACAACTACTCTGATTGCTAACGACTTGAGACGGGGGACTGGTGGATGTGTTAAAGAGTTTCTGCGAACATACACTGCTCAATGGTAGGATGACATAGACAGTGTACATAGTCTTGTCAATGTCAGGGGCAATTGATGAACAGGCATACTGTCCAGGTCAGCCTACCATGGCAGAAGGGAATCTCACAAAAACAGAACCCAAACTGCAAGCCTAACCCTGAGACAACAAAAAACATGCTAAAAAAACATTGAACATGATGATGAGATGAGATACCTCTCTATGGTCATCCCTGGACAAATATGCTGCTCGCAAGAGGGGGTTGACAGCTGTCCCAGTCATCCATGGGAGAGATGCCGTTGTGTAAATTGCAACCTTGCGGCCGGGCTCCCTCAAGCTGCTCCCTTGCTTCTTTCTCCTTTGTTTGCGACGCCTCTCAAGCGCTTGTTTCTGCGACACAACATAACTTTAAAAATTATGTACAACATATATCTTCAGTTTGTACTGTTGTTCGATATGATACATGCACGATCCCTCCAACTTTCCCTGAAGCCAGAGAAGGACCTTAACGTTAAGCTAATAATAATGGCAAGTATCCTTTGCCTACCAAGCAACAAAGCCCTGATCCTTGCATTTCTTTTCGCACTCGGCATAGGGGCTTCCCCTGCGGGGGTCTGGAAACGCACTTGAAGGGGTCCCAGTGGACGGTCCGAGAGTGAAGCAGCAGCAAGCTCTTCATCCTCCCAGTTACTGCTCCCGGCCATTACTTTTTCAATGGCTTCTACTTCCCGTGCTCTCATTGCCCTGGACAGGCCGGTCCACGGAGTGAAAATGTCCTCAGCAGCCTTCTCGATCAGTTTCTCAGCAGAGACGATGAGCATACTGGGAGAGGGCAATGGGCCTGGTGCACGAACATCGCTACTCGTTGTGAACGTCGTGTTTGTGATCCCATCAACGCTCTGGCTGCTCATCACATCCCCAGAACTGCTGGTTCTTGACACAGTCACCAAATTCCGTTCCACAGTTTGTTGCAGCAAGCTCCCAAGGGTCTGAAAGTTGTCATGACAATTTTCCAGTGTCTGAGCACATGATGCGATCGTCTTCTTTGGGGCAGACAGAAGCTCCTTCGCAACAGCAGCTGTCTTCTTTGCTGTGTTGCTGTTGATCACCACCTGTGCCTGCACACAGGATAAAGTGAGGTTATCAGGATTAGCCAGGTACCATAACAGGGAAGCAGTGAGGACTCTACATGGTGCAAAACTCAGGCAAGGTTAACAACCCGGATAGGACTCAAAACCAAGGTTCAAAGACCACCTGCCCACGGTCAACGCGCACACACGAGCTTGATGACATCAGCTAGATAGAAAAGATTGCATCTTGTCCAGTGTAATCGGAACTGTAGCAGTACACACCGCGCCTCACGTCGACAGACCTGGTACAAAACATCATACTCGTGCTTCTCACCTGCTCGCGAAACGATGGAGATCCTGCGAAGAACTGATGCCGTGGAGTATGGTCTTTGGACCACATTCCTAGCTGTAGGTTCCGGAGCGCAGCGTAGACTTCACCGTCCTCCGTCTCGCTGTTGCTCCGCTGTCCTCGTCGCAAGGCTGATGTTGAGAAGGCCCTTCTGACTCCGTTTCGGACAGTGTTTTGGCCAGGCTGTCCTTGGTCCCCGATAGCTGACAGGCCATCCACACTTGAGGAGGGCGTAGAGTTTGCCCCGACAAATAGTGTTTCCGTCAACCTCGCTTGAAATTTTGAGGCTTCTTGCTCCCACTCATCACGCAGATTCTCCGCCTTGACCTTAAGCTGCTGATGAGCAAGGCTAAGTAAGTTATCAGCAGACCTAGCGGCTCCGGAAAGCGACGCCAGGAAGTTAACTTGAGGAAGAGGCTCGGAGACCAGCCTGGACAAGCGCCCAGGTTCATCAATCACGGGGCCAGTCATCTTAACTTCTTACATACTTGACAAGAGACGCTCTTGGATGGATTTCTCGGCCGAGTGCGAATTATATGCACGGATGCTTGGGGACTGGCTGTGTTGTAGGGTGTGGTCCGGGAGTCCGGATGGAGACGGTGGGCGAATCTAGACAGCCTGGGCGCTGCCACTGGCAGCCTGCCAGTGGGCATGCGGACCGCCCAGCAGCAGCCCCCACCGTCATTTCACGAAATACCCCGAGGTATTTCGCCCGGTCCTGGCGCATATGCGCACGTGCCGCCCGTACTTGAAGTAACGGAAATTGCCCGGCCAACCCGTAAAGCCATCCGAAAGGCAGCAGAGTGGCTGGGCCCAGACACTGTCTGCGACTCGACTGTCTGGCAGACAGTCGCAAGAGAGTCAAGCGCAGGCTGCAAGCCGGTACGAGTCTTGCAAAGCTACCTCGACATGGAGCTCTGCGAGTGAAGGGTACCAGTGCCTTCCAACGAACAATCTTCAAGTACAACAGTAGTTTTACGGTGCACACAAACTGAGTTTTAGTGAAGAGTCTTCGGTGGACTTCTTGTTGTCGTGAGCACGTAAGTTTGATCGGTGGTGACGGCTTGGCTTGTTGTGGCTTACTTTTGTTTTACTGGTAGCTCAGTCGCGAATAGATCATGCCAAAAGTTCAGCCTCCTGAGCTCAAGAACTTTATGGACAAAAAGCTGCAAAGTAATGGCCCTTTGTGTGCAGAGCCCCCTTTTTGTGACAACCAAGTGAGCGTTGCGATTGCTGACGTGATTTGTATTGTTTATTACTATCTGAATTGGTCGTGATCACTCTGCAGTTGCGCTCAATGCAAATAGGCAAGTCAGCGGCGTATTGCGCGGTTTTGATCAGTTCATGAATTTGGTGCTGGACAACGCTGTTGACGACAAAATGAAGACCGACATCGGCATGGTGGTACGTAGGGCATCTGCGCATTTTCAAGTCATTCGTGACTGCGGAGAATGTGATTTGGTGCAAACTGGGTTGTTGCAGGTAATCAGAGGCAACAGTGTAGTCATGATCGACGTTAAGGACCGGATGTAACAGGCAAAGCAGAGTGCATTCCAGATATCTATAAAGCTGTATCCTGCACAACATGGGCAGAACTTCAGACGGTGGCATGCCTACATGGAGATGAGCAGAGAGCCCTAATGTATGCTCGGTGCAAAAAGTGCACAGCATTGAGAAGGGTGGCAAACCTTGTCCCTAGATTTACTTATTTTTCATTGCATTATGCTGCTTTTAGGGGCATGACATGGGCTGATCACATTTGTTGAGAATGCACAGCATCTGCAATGATCTTTAAGTTGTGCTGATCCTTCTGCATTTTGAGGCCTAGTGATATCCAAAGGCCTTTAAGACGCACTTCCCAGGAATGTGTGTTGATAAGGATTATGCAGCACAATGCATAAAATTGCATCTTAAACAGGTGTTGAGCATTGTCTGATGTGATGGTTGTGGTTGTAGAGGAGTCAACTTCCAACACTGGATTTTAGTCATTTTCTCTATCACCTTGGGTGGTTTCATACAATTGGGTGGGATATTTTGGCAGAGAAAGCTAGGAGCAGCCATCGAGTGAGTAAAGGGGTGATCTTCGTACAATTGGAGCTGTTGCCTATTTGGAACTAAGGGCTCTAGCTGATCAAGCCGCATGGGTACTGGAAGAAAAAAAACATTGCTGTTCAGTTTGTTAAGAATGAGAGGTGCAGCTCCTGTAAGGTCAGTCCAAGGCCTTTTGCCATTGTGCTGGTTTTTTTGAGGTGTATCACAGGGAGATGTCTCACTGCCAGTTTGCAGACCTTTCCTTCTTAGTGGGTTTTGGTGCAAATGGGGTAAGTGGGAATGTTTGTGTTTCAAAGCACAATCTTGCTTTAAACAGTACATGAAGTATTACAGCTGACCCACGAGGGAAGGCAGAAGTCTCACGCAGAAGTCTTCTGTAATATCTAGTTCCAAAAAATTATCACAAATTTTCATCTCTTATACTCGTGTTTGAAACAGGTTTGGCTTTCAAACAAGCAGGCAATGTCCGCGTCATGACATCCACGTGTGCTATTTGGGATTGTTAATAGGGCAGGGAAGGGGAAAGCTCTTTAGTACAACTTTGTAGATGCTTATCACAGTTGGGACGGGGAAAGCCAGAGTACCTGCCCTCCTCCCCATGGTTTTTTTCTTGACCTGTCTACGTATCTGGCTATTAGGATTGTGGTTTTTGCTTTCGAAGCATCAGGATTTATTGCATTTTTTGTGGGAGTGCATGCATGTGTCATACGAGATTTTATGTCTGCGATAGTCTTGCAGTGGTTAGTATGCTGTTCTTCGTCTTACACTTAAGCCTGTTCAACTCCGATGGAGAACGTGAAGCTGATCAGGTGCTGTAATTACTATTTTTTTGTTGTCGGGGAACGGGGGGGGGGGGGGGGGGGGGGGGAAGGGTATTTTGCAAAGCCGTTTCTCAACCCTCCCTCCCCCCTCCAATCACGCCACACATGTTAATTACGTAACACATGTAGAGGCCTGCCAGCCAGCATTTGGCTACAGAATGGCAGCTTATAGGTAAAACAGCCTTTACCATTGTTAAGCAGTCTCAAGTCCTCATCTTCATGTGTAGAGCATTTGGATTTTTGATTGGGGTGATATTTTGCACCGGCATGGTTACAAACGTTCATGGAGATGTCCAGGCAATTTCCAATATTTGGTGGCGAAAAAGGCATCAGACGGTTGTTGGTTAATGTTGCAAAATACAGTGTCCACAGGTTTGTGGACATGCGTATGCCGCTTTCTCGCGTGCGCTAAGTGAGACTTCCCATGTTCTGTCCAGCAGTACTTTTGAAGAGGTCAGACGGTCCGGTAAAAAATACCAAGCTGCTGATGTTTTGTGAAAAGCCTTCCTCTCCCCCTCTTTGCTTCCCATCTCCAAACTTGCTTTAAAGGGTTAGTGTTGCAAAATACAGTGTCTACAGGCTTGTGGGCATGCGTACGCTAAGTGAGACTTCCCGTGCACTGTCCAGCAAAACTTTGATGAGTTTAGACGGGCAGGTTAAAGAGACTAAGCTGCTGAATGCTGTGAAAGCCCCCCCTCTTTTCCACCCCCCCTTTGCTCCCCATTTCGAAATTTCCTTAAGAGGGCTAATGTTGCAAAATACAGTGTCTACAGGTTTGTGAGTATGCGTACGCTAAATGAGACTTCCCGTGCACTGTCCAGCAGTACTCCTGATGAGGTGAGACGGTCAAGCTAACGATACTAAGCTGCTGATATTGTGTGAAAGGGCCCCCTCTTCCCCACCCCCCTCTTTGCTCCCAATCTCCAAAGGGAGCCTCCCTTCCCTCCCCCCCCCCCCCCCACGGCCCGCTTTTCCCTCCCCTTCCGCTTCTATTTCATCTCTCAAACATCATTTCTGAATCCTTAAGACATTACACTTTTACAAAAGGCAACCTAACGACCATTCAACGTGTCTACCAACAGTGCCGCAGCACAGACCCAGCCAAAAGAGAGCAGCGACACTTATTGCCTGCCGAAAGTCTGCAGCGGCCCTCATTGACATGGTAGCATTCCTGATTTCACTGTGTGTTACCCCGCTTACGCCATGGAGGACCGATGTTGTGGAACACCCCAAAAGTAGCCAGGACAGACATCACCAGCATATTATTAAGGTGCAGCAAAGCAATGGCACATTCACCTAACTAATGCATCCCCGAGAAAAGCCAAAGGAACAATTCTGATTGTACTCTCCCCCCCCCCCCCCCCCAAAAACCACCCACCCACACCCACACACGAAGTAACAGATTGTACACGTCTGCAACCTATGATTGTACCCACATGTACTCACACAATCATGTTCTCGCCACCCATTGGTACGCTCATACTGAAAACAGGCGCATTTAAAAGGATACTCGTATGTACACGTTTTGCATAATGTAGCAATACTCAATCTAAACAGGTAACAACAGCTCTTGCACAACATGTGCACGTGCGCCATGTGAACGATATCTTAAAATCTTCCACCGAAGAAGCTTTCATCCGAAGTACACCAAAAGCATGATGACGAGACCTCCCAATGTAAGGAGTCTCAGAAAATAGGACGGTCAAGAGATCTTTTCTAACCTGCCCTGCCCACCGACTGTGACATCCTTTCAAAACGATCTTTAGACATTGTATGTGACGAAAGCATCCTCTTCAACAATGATCCCGAGCCGCAGCAAAGTAAGGTCTTACACTTCACCCATTTCCCAAGGGAAGTGGGCCCACAAGCTAACCATGACCTCCGAATATAGAAAACAAGAATGTTCTTCCATTCGCATGCATGCTTGCGCCCGGGGAAACAAGCTGAATCCCCAGAAGCTGCCTTTAGAAGTGTATCACCAAACAGTAGAAAAGACATTGCACTACTCAAGCGTGGGGTGTGGAATTAAC
Source organism: Botryococcus braunii (assembly GCA_002005505.1). Classification (NCBI taxonomy): domain Eukaryota; kingdom Viridiplantae; phylum Chlorophyta; class Trebouxiophyceae; genus Botryococcus; species Botryococcus braunii. Next base: position 1,145,563 of record KV908338.1, on the reverse strand, counting down.
AAGCAGAAGGCAAGCATGTGACAGGCCGAAGAGCTGGTGGAAACTTCTTGCTGGGAGGCACGTGACTAAGCCTGGTGGAACTAACGCTGAAGGCCCTCGTGAGGCTCTACAACTCCTTGCTGGCCAGGTCCTGCTCAGGACCTGCACCCGGAGGCATGTGGCGCCACGTCAGGACAGGGCGCTTAACTGCTTCATCAGTACTGCCGCACTCAGGTTGGAGGAGGATCCGGCAACACAGTCGCGTGCATCTTTAAAAACACCACAGTACAATACAGCAGCCCGATCCAGAGTGATAACACCCACAGCATGTGTAGGAGCCCTGCAAAGGCCCCCTCAGGCCTTGTCAGGCTGGAGGAGGGCCGTTTCCAGAGTCATCCCACACCAAACCTGTTGTGACCCACAAAGTGCAAGCAACTGCAAGAAGTCACTCGACTCCACGCACATGCATATAAGTGCCCAAAATCACACTATTGAAAAGGGGTACAGCGTGTGCATCACGTGATGGCAGCGCATATGTAATGATGTGGTAAGGTTTGTGGGACATGACAACGAAATCATGGCAGTTGCAGGCATATGCATGTGTGTAGACTAGTGCATATGCACCACATGCAGAAAAGCCTATGTTCATAACATGCACGTTCTTTTGCACAGGTGGTAGCAGTGGGAATAAGGAGTGGTAGAAACGCAATGGTTATTTGGAGAGATTAACGTTGCAACCTCCACCACCACATGCACCCACCTTTTTGACAGGTGTCCATGCATCATGAACATATTCATATTGAACACCGAGTCGTATAAGCCAGACCCAACCAGTCCTAAATACGTGCATATGCATGCAAACACGTCTAATGGTTGTTGCTGGATGGCTGTAAGGCACAACAAACAACATGGGCCATAATGTACTTGTGTTCGATCATTGATAAAGCCTTGCACCCGTGCACAAAACCCCTACTCGCAATCACCAAATAGGCAATTACTTTCATGCACGAACCAACTTACTTAAAAAGGGAGGCCGGCTATTAGAGCTTACTCTTCATGGCCTGCCAGACAGACGTGGCGGCGGTTGTGAATGGTTCC
>KV908338.1:1134486-1139486 GCA_002005505.1 Botryococcus braunii | reverse complement strand
GTACTTCTTTGACACTTCAGTGGCCTGCCCAGCAGCTTCCTGCTCACACCGCAATGAACACAAGCAAGTGGTTAGTGGTTAGTGGGACCACTGGCGTATGCGTAGGATGTCCAGTGCTGATGCATTCCTCCAATTTGCAGGCGCCAGAACGTCAGGCCAGAGCCTAAACAAACCCTCAAAGAACCTTCAAAGAGCAGTTTTACAAACCTACCCGTTCCAACGACCTTCACGAACAACATGACGTGTCACACAGACCCCATACACGTCCTCAGACATGCCCTTGGAGAAGTTGAAACACAAAGAAGAAATGGGCAGCCGTGCATGCATGTTTAGAGTGTAGAGTGCGCCACCAATTCTTTACCATCCCCACCCCTCATATGCCCTATATCAGCTAAGTTTACTTCCAGACCCACCTTACTTCAGCAGTTCCCCCGTGCCCTTTAGGATACTATGTGACATAGATCCGCTAAAAATTAAAATTACCACCAACTTAACACCGCGCTCTTGAGCTTACTGGATTCCTATGTTGAGTTGCTAGGATCGAAAGCTATACAAACTTATGTTAAAGCTATGGCCAGATTAAAGGGCGTTTCCTTAGCATGAATGAGAATGGAAGGGCCCATGAAAGAAATACTGATCTTCCCTTTATAGACGTCCACGGGGTTTCGCCCCCTGCCATACATGCCTTGTTACCTTCATGAAAGTAACAAGCCCTGATCAGGGCTAGCTAGTTTCAATTAGTATTGATGATTATTCCCCGATGCCCCGAGCACATATGTGGAAGGCCTGGGATTCACAGGCGGGGAGTACAAATCCCCTACGTACAAGATTGATCTAGTAGCCCCTGATTCCTGTCCCATACACACAAAACAAGGGCATGCCTGCAGGAGAGCACAGATGGGTGCGTTTTGAATCCTTGTGCAAGTCATAGCCCGAAAATATTTATGGATTAAATCTGATTAATCGTGATTAATACTATGACACAAATGCGTATTACAAAACACAGATCTTTTCAAGGGATTCTCTTATGCCGCCTACGGCCTCGCCCCCCTAGGGCGAAGCCTGTTGTGCAGATACATATGGACAGGGTGGACAAACTTGTGCGCTGCACAAGGCAGGGCCCGTACTGCAGCCTTGTTAGCAGCGGCCTTTGAGTAGTCGTATGCCGCATCTCTGACAGGGGCAGCTACTTCCCCCGCCTTCTCAGCAGCAACCTGAGCTTGATCCTTCGCCTGATCATAAGCAGCAGCTGCATACTCGGGCGCAGCATCAGCAGCGGCCTTGATTGTGTCGGCGGTGGAGGCTGCGGCATCCTGCACAGTTTTCTTGGCTGCTGGTGCATACTCCTGCAGTGTCCCCATCAGTCAGTCACACATTCGTAAAGCTGCTTTGAATGCCTAAATTTGAGTAACATAAGCACCTTTTATCCAAGTGCTTCGAAGTCCTTTAGGGTTTTAAAATTAGAAGAAATTGCCCTCTCAATCCCTGTCCTACGTAATCGCTTCCGCTGCTTTTGTCTGCCTGCATGCAAACACTCGCTCAAAACAGAGTGGAGTGTTGCAAACTGGTACGATGCCAAAGGGTACGATTACATGAGCCTATGCTCTTCAGCCGAAGTGAAGATATAATGTCCTCTATAGCTAGCTAGCTATAGTGCTAGTAGCAGTTGCGGCAGGGACTATTAATCGTTGCTGAAGATACTTCACCACGATGCCCAAGCCATCCCAGATTAATGCACATGTGTCACAACACCAAATTTGTTGACAAAAATTTAAGCGCAAAACTTTCTGACTCACCCGAATTCAGGGGTCCTTTTTTTCCGCCCAACCCTAACTCCCTTCAACACTCCCTGTTGGCATGCTATACATCTCTGCAGACGCTCAACGTAGTGAGGCAACACTGACAAATGGACCAGCCAGTCCCAACCGTCGAAGACTAGACAGCCGTGTGGCAAAGAATGCACAAGCACCTATCCAGCAATGAGGAGAAGCTCTATCTCGCAGAGCACATGCTACCCTGGTTGGAAAGTATGCATATGATGTGTCCGAATGTCCAATAACCGAGCCCACACGAGACAACAGGATAGACACACGCACACGTGGACGCGCGCACATGCGCGCGCGCGCACACACACACACACACACACACACACACACACACACACACACACACACACACACACACACACACGCGCGCGCGCGCGCGCGCGCGCGCGCGCCAGGGGCACGTGCTGTCAAAACGGTACGACCCCACAATTCTTGGACGGTAATGAATCGAGCTCTCAGAAACTTTGGCAGGATGATCAGGACGGTGTGGAAGAGCATGTGGGAAGAGCGATCAGTGGTGCTACCTTCTGGACCTTGTCCGCAACAGCGCTGGCGTAGGCCGTAGCCTGCTGGCCGGTCTGCTTGGCTCCTTCCACCGCCTGCTGCCCGTATGTCTGAGCCATCTGACCAGCCTTATTGGCCACCTCACCAACATACTCGGCTGTTTTCTGTGCGCCTTGCTGGCCCGCCTCTGTTGCCTGCTGCCCATACTGCTGAGCCGCCCCTGCCGTTTTGTTGGCGGCCTCACTTGCTGAGCTCAACGCTTGCTGCCCTGTTTTCTTCGCCGACACTGCAGCATCCTGGGCTGTCGCACCTGCCTTGTCGGCAGCCTGCCTTGCATACCCCGCAGCCTGCTGCCCAGTCTTTTGGGCTCCCTCCAGCGCCTGCTGACCATACGCTTGGGCATTGTCTCCTGCCCTGCTGGCGTTCTCAGCAATTTTCTCGGCTACTTGTTGCCCACCTTGCTTGGCCCCTTCGAGTGTCTCCTGCCCGTACTTTTGGATACTCTCAGCTGTCTTTCCTGCACTGTCTGAGGCTGCTCCAACATACGATTTGCCTGCCTCGTGCGCTTTGGTAGCTGTCCCTTGGGCATACTCTGCAGTTTGTTGTCCGACCTGCTTTGCGCCTTCAACTGCCTTCTGGCCATATTGCTGACCAGTTTCAGCGGTCTGAGGAACTGCTTGCTTTGCTTTTTCTGCACCCAGACCCCCAGATTGTTCAGCACTTGAAGCACCTTTCTTCCCCACCTCTTCCTACACTCTCACAGACCTATAGAGGCTTGTCAATAGCAGTACCTGCACCTGATGATGTGTCCTTCTCAAAGTTCTGCGAAGTGTCCACCACCGTCTTCCTGCCTGTTGCATGTGCTCCGGCACCACTACCTGAAAATTCACAACCCATGATGTGATTCAAAAGCAATTCAAGGACAAATCACATAGATATGCCTCAATAGCGGAACCTTTGCATCCAAGAAAGCTCAATCGACAGGTTATATTACACTGACACAAAATGAATGTCACAAAAAGGCCTCAGGTGTCCCCACAAAGATTGACATGTGAACTTGCCATGCGAAAAAGAACGGCTCTTTTCTGCAGCTTCCTTGGCTGATTCCTCAAGAGCTTGAACATTGTCCTCCAAAGCCTCCTTCACCTTCTGCTGAATGCTCTTGTCGCCACCATGTGTTCTCGCAGCCTCTTGCGCATCGTAATCAATAAGTTCATGCATTGCACGATCGTGCTTTTGAATACCACTGGCTTCCGGTGCTGTGTCCGTGCCAAGGACTTGCTGTCCACTTCCAAGGCCTGCATATGCATTGGTGGCGCCCAGGCTCGAGGGAATCGGCTGAGAAGTTTGCCCTGCATGAACGACCGCCACGGGAGCATCTTTTTGAATAAGGCGCGAACTCTCTTGCAGTGTCGGAAATTCAGCACTTCCAGTCGGAGGGACGGGCGGTCCAGTACTACTGTTTAAGCTGCCGGGCTCTGGTGCGAGTGATGACGGAGTAACCCTCGATAATGACGAGTCTTCTTGAACCTGCAAAATTTAAAAGTATACAAAACATTTTGATTTCATCGCAAAAATGACTTTAATGTGCCATAAAGTCCTAATGGGCAATATCACCTAACCGACTGAGAAACATGCACGAACAGCTTATCACAGTGCACGCTGAAGCACAACTTTAATATCAATTTTGAATAAAACTCAAATTTCACAAGAAACATTTAGACGCGTACTCCTGAACCAAATCCGAAACGCGATTGTCGGACATGCCGTCTGATGATTTCTTTCATCAGGCATCGAAAACTGTTTGTTGCCTGATGACCCTCTTCTTGCAAATGAATTGCAAACACACCTTTGCTCCAGACTTAAAATGCGTCGCTACGTCTCCTCCTAAGGGATCAACCCCACCCTTGTTGTCCAAATCGAAGCCACCCCCACCCTGCAGGGGTGCGGCGTGCGGCACTGTGGGTTTCATTCTGCAAACGCAGTCAATTTTACAGAAATGCAATCGCTTTGAATGCTGAGGTTGTATAATGAGATGCTCAGAGTTTTTGGACGACCTTTTTCTTGACAATGTACAATATTCGGTCCGCGTCCATTTTGGGATCTGAGATCTCCCGCAGCCTGCCTACCGGGCCGCAGGTACGCAGCCACTGGGACTCCCAGTCTGGGAGCGAGCCGCTCGCTGCCTTAAATGCCGGTAGATATCGGGCAGTGAGCGATCCACTCAACCTCAATGTGCTCATGCTACTTTTTGTGTAACCCATACTGCATTTCCCTCTACTTAATCTGCTCTCACAGACGCCACCTGCCCCCCACTTCCCTCTAAGCAGGGAGCTCGAGGGATCTCTCCCCCCTGCGCAGGCATGCCCCTCCCTCCAGACGGGTACAGGAGCCCTGTGCATTCGCTCTTCCCCTATACAGAGAATGGGGGATCGGCAGAGAGGGGCGGTGGGGTGGGAAGTAAAGGCATGGAGAGAAAAAAGGGGAAATCTTCGAAGCTGCGTACTAGCACAGAAGTTGTACACTTACAAGTTGCTTAACTCTAATATCAGTTACTGCAGTAATAACCCGATGAACACCAGAGTTCCTCGAGTTAGTACTGTACTTGACTTAGCAGCTTTCACACACACACACACCACACACACCACACACACACACACACACACACAC
>KV908338.1:1110523-1127318 GCA_002005505.1 Botryococcus braunii | reverse complement strand
ACCTCCAGCAGAATCTTCGATAGCTTGTGGGACGTGGTTAGCAATTTGCTCAAAAGCGTAAGTGTCATAGCGCTGCAAGGCATTCTCACCAGAGATTGGTACGTTCAGCTCCGCAGCTGTTGTCATCACTTGCTTCAGCAAAGCTGCACCCAGACCCGACCACTGATGAACAGAAGCAATTGATCGACGAGTTGCATACTGAAACAATGCCCATATTGTTATATTCAGATCCCACACATCAAGTTCTCTGACATGGCCCCAAGAATTAAGTCGAAGCTCTTGCAATGCACTTGCCAGCCAATGGTGCGTGCATGACCCCACTATAAATATAACCCATTATAGGTATACCGCACGATGCCTGATAAGTGATAACAAATGTTTCTGGACCTCCATCAAATATAGCCCTTCAATATCTTGCGAGAGGGTTACACAGTTAAAGATAACACCAGCATCGCTAGAGGGTTGCAAGCTGACATGAAGGTTGTTGAAACTACAATGCCACGCATTTGGCTACAACAGCCAGCAAGCGAGCTCCACCATGGACCTTCTCCAACCCAGCAGGATAAGTGGTTGCAGACTCATACCATTTGTGAATCTCCCTTTCCACTTCATACCACTGTCAGCTTACAGTCGTTGCAGCACCCGTGTTTCTGCCAAAATTTGGATTATGCAATCCTTGCAGCAAATCCAGCAGTATTCTGCAAGGATTGCATAATATCCAGCAGTATTATGCAATCCTTGCAGCAAATCTTTCAGACACCGACACTGACAGTACACAACCGAAGTCACACCTTCCGGAGAGCAGCAGGCATCAGGGCGGGAATAGTGATCGGCATCGCGCATCTCTACACAGGTGAAGGACAGATGGGCTCCATAATTCTTCACAATCTTTAGCATAGGCTGGTAGCCATTCCTGAGAACCCCATCTGACATCCGCCCAGCATTGTAGTAGCCCGCTGTGAGCTCTGCAGCATGAGAGTCTGTTTTGTAGTACCAGTGTATTCCAGCCAACTTGACACCCAAAACGCAGCTCCGAGGCTTCTGAAGCTTGCCATCTATCCACTCCCCTTTCTCCAAGACCTTCTGTGTCAACTCGCCCCGTTCACCCTACAACAATAGAAACCCCAAACAACCCTTCATAATAAACTCCTCCACATTAGGCTACAAGGGGATTCAGCTAAACCACACGTATCAAAACAGTTAGCCAGTTGTAAGGGTGAAGCCACCCTTTTCAAAATTTCCTGTGGTAGGGTGTAAGCATCGAGCGGAGGGTGTAAGCATCGAGCTCTTCAGAAAGTCCCCCAGTCAAGGGCTAACTTACCATAACTTACCCTTCCCAAAGCACCATATGCAAACGTAGCGCACTCCCCCCCCCCCTCCCCAATACACTGCCAGGTATCCCTCTGAAGACATGACCAGCTCAAACACGCAACGGACACATCCGCAATGCACCAAATACGCTTCAGCAACTAACATACAAGCAATACATCGAGTGTGCTTAAAAATGCTGAAGAATTCCTAATACCAAATCCACCTCGATCGAAAGAAGGCATTTACCCGGTTCAAGGGCGGATATTTCTTAATCCTTTTTGGATCTGGACCGCCAACCTTCTTTTCAAGATCGCCATTCTTGTCTGTGGTCTCCTCACCATCCGCCAGCTCCCCCTCAGTAATCGGACCAGACAGGGACAGGAGGTTCTTGATGTTCTTGAAGTCAAGAACAGGCCAGATGTTCTCCCTGGACTCTTCCTCGAAACCAACCATCCAGGCGTCCAGCACAGTCTTTGCAGTCCCCAACATGCGGGTCATATGCGCTGCAAGCTCACTACTATACCATGACAAGAAAAATTCTCCATATTCGGATTTCCACGCCCCCTCATTGTGGAAGAAGGAACAATCTGGTTCCCATGGCCGGGAGTTGTAATGACCAGTATTTTGTGGGCCATCCATACCCCTGCGCACACACTTCAATTTTCTCTTCCTTTGCCTCACATCCAAACACCCCAAGCAAATATGAACAATGCAAGACGAAGGATGCAATTGGAAACCGGGCTGCTTGCCGCCATAAGAGATCCTAACCAAGACACAGCACATTGTCCATTTGAAGTTCTGAAGCATCTCTTGGCCAGGTGAGCACAGGTTTGCAAATTCACAATTGCTTTGTTCCAAAATCTTCTGGAAGGCACTGCCAAATCATTGTGCTCGTACGCAAACGTGCCAGGGGTTCCCATCACACCTGGTAACCTCAATTTTTTTTTTTTTTTTTTTTTTTTTTTTTCGCTGATATCTTTGGTGTCCAGCTTCTTCTCCTTTGAGGTACAGACTCACATAAAGCACTCAAGAATCAATCACACACCAAGTGTGGGAACAGAATCATCATCCATTCACACTCACTTTGCCACATATGCATCTTCAGGATTCCTAAGTGACACCCCAAATTTTCTAATGACATTAATTAGGAATCCTGAAGATGCATGTATGGCGAAGCGATATTACAGGAGGTGTCTGCCACTATCTCAACAGTATGACATTCAACAAAAAATGGAGGTATACCATCTTTCATATTCCTCTTTGAGCAATTCAGCCTCTGCAGGATCCACATCTTGGCCCAAGGCCTCAATCTTCTTCTTTGCATACTCCCTTGCGGCAAGCATCAACTTCTTGCGCATGTACTTGTCATAGCACTGAAATTCACCAACTCCAGGGAACGACCAAAGGCCTTCAGGGTAGCTAGGATATCGCAACTCTCCCGCAGGTCCCATCCCCACTGTTATTTCTGTGATCAAGTTTTGCTCACCTGCATGTGTAAGCACCACCCGACTAGGTAAAGTGACACCAACAACGACAGCGTAAGGGTGACATGGGAAAGCACGGGAGTCCAGCATCCCTTTGCTTAGAGTTACGAAAAAGGTGACCCGCTGATCCCTCCTGAATCAGCCATTAACCCTTGCTCGCATTGTTTCTTTGCGCGAATGGTGTAGGGACCATCCATCATACTGTATATGCACCATGTATGCCTGTAGAGAGGGTGCAAGAAGGGAAAGGGAAACAAACCCCTCACAGCAACCAATGGTTAAGGCAGCAAAAATTTAACCCTTCATCAAGAAACAAAAATATTATGGGAAAGCAAGCCAAGAAATGTAGCGGGCCTATATACATCAGCATACACTTCTCGTTGCCCACAACAGCATGCTCAATTATCCTTTGCTGGTAAGTTGCCCTGCTATAAGCCATGCTCATTTGCTGCTTACGCTGAATTATGCTGTCTTCAAAACATCTATGTGTACGAGACGGCAGGACACAAAAATAATGAGATCCTTAAGAATGTCAAGAAAATCCCTTCCATAACATGGATAAAAGAACAAATGAAATGAACTGCTGCTCACCATGCCAAAAGTGAGCAACACAGCCCTAGCTAAAGCTATAACCTAGGTCCTTCTATGGGCCTCCAGGGCTACCTACCCATGAGGTCTTCAAACTGCTGAGCGAATGCCATCATGAAATTCTCGTATTTCTTAATTGGAGTCTCCCCATTGGAGAACAATGGCTCATCATCGCATGCCAAGCTCAAACACTCTTCATTCACTCTTCCTTCACGATCGCGATAAAATATGTCAGGGTTGTGCCTCCCAACTTCTAGTACAAAGGGTGGTAGCGGTATGTGGCAAATATCTCCGACATTGTTTCCTGCTGCATGGAAACTCATAACAGCTTGTACGCGGAGACCCTTCTGCTTCAGCTGCAAACCCACAGTAGCGCTGTTGACCACTTCTGAAACAAAAGCCAAATGAGACTAGACACACGCATGCTCATCAAGCAGATATGGCATGCTCATTGCTTCGCATGTGTGACCTCACATAAAAAGATATGCTCAGGTTGACATTGCATCAGTAGGTAAAGCCTGCGACAATAACTCTCAGGGTGCCACAATTACCCTCAGGATGCCTTGAAGGCTACCTGACATCTCACCTTGTCAAACAATATCTTGTAGGCCGAAAAGTCGTACTCATACTCTCCTCGGTGCTGGACAATGCCCCACCACACATCAACCATGACCCCCTCAACTCCAAAAGCTCGTAATCCATCCAGCGCTTCATCCAAAGCTTGCTCCCGCCGTATGTACGTTTCCTACAGAAAATTGAATGACTCAAATCAGAACCTGGAACAGATACACAACCAGCCTGTGCCTAAAAATATTAAGAAGACCAAACCCAGCCATTAGGCCAGCTATCCATGGGAAGAGATTCCAAGTAAAATCTTGCAGTCTACTCTAGGCATAGAAAACTGGGAAAATAAGGGACACAAAGCAAAAAATGCACCTGATCCCCTGCTGCCTGCGTTCGTAGCATGATCGTGTCCAGAGGTAGCATAACCTGCAGAGCGACACACGCCGATTGACAAATGAAATACCCAGTTGTTGTGGAAGGAATGCTGGGATGCAAATGAAGATACTGCCAATCGCAGCGTTCACATAAAGTATTTTACTCGACTTCATATTGACTCTCTATTTGGCTTAATGTGAGATGTTTCTCGTCAAATGGCAATGAAAAGAGGATCTTTAACAACGGGGCATACATATACAGGAATGATGTGTTGCGGATGTAGTAAATGGAAGTCTTTCCTCCTGATAAGTTCATCTTCAACTGCCCTTCTTTTAATGCGGAATGGCTTCACAGTGCTTGAAATCCTGTTGCATAGCAAGCTGTTAGGGCATCCACCACTACAACTCAATACAAAAACACTACCCTGGAACCCAACTGCTACCACAAATAAAGTCATACTAAAACCACCCTGAAAAGGTGATAGAACTTACTCATTCTCATGGAGATTGAAATCGCTGCTGGCATTCCTGCACCGTGGAGGCTACAGTGTCAGTCACACGTGGCAGCAAGCTTTCAAGTCCACAGCATATTCCCATGTGTTGACCAAACATGGCCATGGTTTACATTTCAGTGTAATTGAGCGACTGCTACATCTCGTGTAATCTCGCAAATACTACAAAATCAAACAGTCAACACTTATGCCTAGTCTGTTTAAAAGCCACAAACTCCATTCTCAAGCACATTCTCAAGCACTAGAAGAAAGTAATACTTCCGTTGCACCCAGTTACATTCCAACCAGATAAATGGCGGCAGGTCAAACGCACCGTGTATGAGGCAATTCCTGGGTGGCAACCTCGCAGACAGTTGCCTTGAAAGCCTGGGTCGCAGTATTCTTCTGATGGCATGACTCTCTGCAAATTACCCTTTTTCCTTGCAAAGGCACGCATGGAAAAGTAAAATTCCGTGTTCCCTGCATGCAAAGGTTCTTCGAGTCAATACTCCCGTACGTTACCGTCGAATACAAATAGCGAACATTGTCCCGTTGATTCAAAAGCATGTCGCGAAGCCCAAGTACAAAGAAGTGCTTTAACAAATTCTCGATCGCAAAGTTTACGCATATTCCATGCCAAATAGCAAGTATCTTGCAATATCTGCACGAAGTTTCAACAACCAACAACATTGGCCTAGCTCAAAAACATAGCTTCAGCCCATCAGAAAACTCTGTGAGATCTGGAAAGTAACGGCGGAAGAGCCATTCATCAAGAAGAAATAGTCGTACCGTCAGGCCTCTCGCAGTGGAGTTGCCCGAAAGGCTGTCACAGGCAAGCATATCCTTGCAGTTGTCCTAAGAGACCCAGCATACAGAACAACGTGCGAAACTTAAAGGACAAAACTCTGAGATGATGGCCGAAAAGCCGAAAAAAGGTCCCAACACTAGAAAACGTGCAGCCCGGTCTACAACGCAAAAGTCAAAAGTATATCCCCGCAGAACTCGAGCAACCAGCACAGCAGCCTATGCAAAATTGTGCCCAACCATACGCCTTCCTTAGAGGCGTAATTGAGAAGACTCTTTAGGGCGGGATAAAGTCACGCACGCCCTATCATGCGTTCTTCAACAATCACCGCCGTGGCTCCATCATGTAGTAATTAATGGAGCAAAATATCTGCCGATTCGATCTGATTTCTGTAAAATGCCCATAAAATGAAACCAACCGGGTGCCACGTTGGAAAGGGTAATGATCTTTACATGTACGCGCAATTACACCGACTGAAAGTGATGGTATCGTGGATTCACTTTTTCTACACGAAGAACGGGGCATGAAGATGCTTGAGGAGGAAGGCACAGGGAAGGAGAACTGACAGTCGTTCTTTTGATGAGCACGCGTGCTGGCACTCTTGCGAGTGAGGTGCTTTGGTCACGAGGTACTTCATTCTTACCACCTCCCACATGGGAAAAGACGGCACAGGGAAGGAGAACTAACGGTCGTTCTCCAGATGATTAACCTACCCCCCCCCCCCCCCCCCCCCCCCTTCTCTTCTCTCTTCTCTCTGGGGGGGTAGGTTGACGTTGCCACTCTACCCCCTAGAAGATGTTGGGAAATAACCTGGGATTCCTAGGGTTTGAGGTTCCCCGTAGCGTGTGCCTTCGTGTGTGAAGTGGCTGATGGACAATAAATAGTCACTTTCCAGTCGTTTGTAGACACGTGGAACTCGTGGTGTAGTTTGGAAGGTACACTTGGCATGTGACTAGCCCCTTGGTTATGCTTGGTGCTTGCCATACGGCAATCTCAAAGGTGATGTCTACTAATGTGGTTGCCTGTCTTTGATTTAGCATAATGGCATCATCAAAACAGAATTTGTAGAATTGGAATTGGTATAAAAATCCCTGTAACTCACACTCTTTTGAGTAAGTGAACTGTGCCCAAGTGAAGCTTGTATAAGTGGACGAAACACGACCAAGCAAACGGGACAGGAGCTTGATAAGGGATACTCAAGACTGTTACAATAACAACTAATCTAATGATGTTGCAATTACCTGTAACTCACACTCTTCTGAGTAAGTGAACTGTGCCCAAGTGAAGCTTGTATAAGTGGACGAAACACGACCAAGCAAACGGGACAGGAGCTTGATAAGGGATACTCAAGACTGACTGATCCCTTTGGACACTTCCTATTTATACTAACTAAGAAGACTATTCATTTATTAGCCTCCTGACAGGTTTGCAACTCCAGATCTTAAAAGAGTACGGGCACGATCAAGTTTGCATGCCTCAGTACTATGCACTGGAATTTCAATGTACCTCATGACTCGACATGGTCGTCGATGAATAGTACGAATCTCGGTCGATGCTAATCTCGAATCTAAGTGACTCGAAACTTTAACTCACCACCGAGATAAACCTCGAATCAACCACCAAGGACCGCAGGACTTAAAGTCTCACGATCGATGAGGTCCGGTATAAGTATACCTTACTAGAAAACAACCAGAAAACAGCCCGAAATTGTACCAGGGCCACTATAAATCACTTTGAGTGTCAATTTACCTTAAAGTACCATACAGTACAAACACACCCAAGTGAACTAAGATTGTATCTTAATGTTTATGAGCATTCTTAATGTTATAAACCCTTGAAATGAATTGATGTGGCTCACAAACATGCTAAGATGAAATGACCCAACATGTTGAAGAAATACCTAAGGTATACATGTTAGTGTCCATTTTTCTAACATTTGAGGGTTAGTCGATTCGAGAAGTCATGACCTCGCGTTTACTATCATCCTCTTGTGTGCCTTGGAGGTTCAAGTGATGTACTCATGAAGGGCAATTAGTTCTCTTCTTGAGTAATTGCTAGGTCTGACCTTTGTACCCAGGAAACACTAGGGTACTCTTAAAGGTCATAGGAGTTCCTTGGAAGTTAGGAAACGTGCTGAGGATTTGACCTCCTTAGAGCGCGTGTGAGTGGCAGTTCCGTAGGGACCCGGATTATTGTCGTACGGTCTCGTCGGAGTCAGTGTAGCTTGTAGGCTCGGAGGCCTAGAACTTAGGAATTCTAGCCTCATCTACCTACCGTTTAGTTTCCTTTGGCCTTGCGTCATATGGGACGGCTTGGCATTCTATCATCAGTCTTGATGGTGGATAGCCTCGACTCCTTGTCCCTTGTGCGCATGGTGCGACAGGACTCGTACTACACGTCCTTACGTTTTCTGTGACATACATGGTCTGGCACAGGTAAGACTGCCCTTTGTTAGGTTGCTTTGTTAAGCTACGATACTTTGTGTAAAGTCTTGATGGTGGATAGCCTCGATTCCTTGTCCCTTGTGCGCATGGTGCGACAGGACTCGTACTACACGTCCTTACATTTTCTGTGACATACATGGTTATGGCACAGGTGGCCTTGTTAGATGGTGTTCCTAACAAGTGTCTGGAGTTATCTCCTGCTCTGGAGTCGTCCAAGTGGAGTCGTCCATCAGGAGCGTGCTTGAAGCTTTGTATCGCGTTTCGACAAAGGGTTGGATGGTGTTCCCAACCTAGTTTAATGTTTTCATTCTGAAGTAATTGTGGTCTAATGTTATCGCTGCTTCGAACTTTGGATTGCATGGTATCGGCGAGTGCCGATCGTCAACGAATACGTTTGACGCCTGTGGTGAACATTACCCTTACTGACGATGGTGTTCCGTCAGAAAGGTTTGAAGTAATTCTTATAGCATTTGATTGATCCATGGCGTTCAATTCCATGATATCAGTTGTTGTCGTTGTTGAAACTTTGTGGCGATGTCGCTCTGTTCAAGCCAATGTGGACTTGAAAGGCGGAATGTTTTAAGATACAATCATTTCTATGTGATCTTTTGAGCATTCAAGATTGCAACGATGATTCATGTGCTACTTCTGTGAAAGTGTAGTGGCACTTCAACGTTGAACTTCGGAAAGGGGCGTTCAAAGCGTCTACTTGCAAGCCTACGATTTGACATTTGTGATTTTCTTTTACTGACTCTTCGGTATGCTGATGGGTTTCAGGTGCTTTTGCACACATGGATCAGTTCAGTATGGGCTGGTTCGGGACTAGGGGAGGACAAAAGGAGGTTCCTTGCATGCCAAGAATGGACAAGCATCGACACCTCTGGAGAAATAATCTCACCTTCAAGCGTTAAAGGGAGTACAGTCCCAACTTCCTCATGGGGCACAAGTACATGTGACCCTGATTATGTGTGCGATAGCATCTTTCCCTACCTTCCCTTGTAAGTGCCCGTAGTGTGTGGGGCATGTGATTGTTGCTTAGGGGCACCTTCAGGTTGCCCAATGTTGAGTATGTGCTTCTTGCCCTTTAAGGGGCAAGCTTGAGTGAGCAGAATACTCCTTATGTGGGCATGCGATGAGTCGAGTGGGCATAGGTGTGCTTATGTGCACTTTTGTTTCTCTCTCTCTCTCTCTCTCTCTCTCTCTCTCTCTCTCTCTCTCTCTCTCTCTCTCTCTCTCTCTCTCTCTCTCTCTCTCTCTCTCTCTCTCTCTCTCTCTCTCTCTCTCTCTCTCTCTCTCTCTCTCTCTCTTACACTTGTAAAAACTTATGCAATTACCATTGATTTGTAGTTTTTCAATGGTACATGACATGGACATCATAAAGATGCACTTGGCTTGGGTTGTTGGGCATGTGATAGGCATGAGAAAGGTGTCTCTTCATACCTCACACCATTTTACATTTCCAAGGCCATGGCAGTGTGTGCAGTTGGGGAGTTTGGTTATGCAGACCCTTCTGTTCACAATGTGGTCATGACTAGTGACTTGCTCCTAAAGAGCATGCACATGTTGTGTTAAGTGTAGCAACTTCATGACTTTTATGTTGAAGGGAAGGGTCACTGCACCAGATGCAGTTTACTTGTTTGGAGATGACATGTAAGTGTACACATGTTTGGATTAAGGGTCTCTCACCCTTAGTCCACTGGTTTTTATTGTACCAGGGCATGTATAACATGCATATGCAAACCTCTGCGAAACTACACTGTTTTTGGCTGCATCTGGAGGAAGACAGGTGCATAGCCAGGTTATATTATCGATGCGCGCACATGGGCAATCCCTGCAGTTGGATATGCTGGGGTTCTATGCTCTTTGTTATGCAAAGGTTTGTTTTCCTCATGTTAACTACTTGAGTCTTTGGGATTTTTGATGAAGTCCCATGCTTTCTAAGATTATCCTGATGACAGGCTCCCTGAATATCTTGGGGTACAGCGCACTAAAGGGCAGATGTGAAGCTTGCCGGCTTTAAGGAGTTGTAACTTCCTGTAACCTGTCTTGGGCTCTTCTTATGTGTTTATGTGGACCTGAATTAAGTTTCACAGATTTTTAGTACTAACTGCTACAAGTTATGCTACTTGCAACCTTCAGATTCACGTTGCGCAAAGGCGTCTACTGTGGGTTGCTTGTTCTACTGGCATTGCTACTTGCATTTGACCTTTCTTGTATGCTGCGATGATCTTGAAAGGATATTTGAGTGCTTGGTATGGTGTCTGAATGGCTGGTTCCTCTGCAGAGCTGTTCAGACAAGTTTCTAAGGTCACTGTAGATAGTCACGTTTGGGCCTATCTCCACGCGGTAGTTAGAGCCTCACGATTCGGACTCGTGGTTGTCTGATCGCGGTACAATTCGAATCTCGAAGCGGTTAATGCTTCGAAGGTTCGGATGGCTGCTCGTAACATTCGAAGTACTGGCTTATTGCCAATACTTTGTCTTCTGCTTGCATGGATTACACGTGATAAATTGTGATGCAAGGGACAAGTTCTTTGCCTTTGTTTCTCAAGGCAAAGAACGTTGGTTGTGTACGTTGGTTTGCCCTAATCAGATCATGGAGCTTCATCCGTCCTAACGTGGAGTGAAGCTCTCCTCATTGGTGTTTGTGCTCGTCCTTCAACAGCGAGCGGATCTTCATTGCCCAATTTATACATGACTATGTGACTATCACCAAGTATAATGGCCTGTGATTGCCATGATAACTTGCTTGTGAGAGAGTGCGTCAAAGGGACCAAGATTATCCGAGACAATGGTGCCTCATTTGGTTGATTGTTGGGCTGTAACGGCCATGATAACTAGGAACTTGCTTTGCCCTATACCGAGGCTATGGGGATAGCACGTGATCCATGATGGTTTGCGGGTAGTCCAATATAGTTGAGGAGTATACACCGGTAGTGTATGTTCCCGGATAAGTTTGAGGGTGGGCCAAGATGCGCAGTAGGCGTGAGGCACCCAACAGGAACTTGGGAACAACTCCAAGATAGCTTGCGGCATACCCAATAGAGCTTCGGAATCAGTTCCGTTTGACGTTTGACTTCAGTCAAGAAGTGACAATAAGAGGTAGAAGAAGCCGCTGTTTAAACTTGGATAAGCTGACTAAAGTAACGATTCTTCAGCTTGGATGGTTACCCTTTGATACGTACTTTGGTCTCACAAGGAATTGGTGTGAGATTGGAATGGTCAGTCATATGTTTTCTTGCAGTAGCGGCAATGCATATGCTTCGTGTATTGATGCTTGTAAGCATTGAGCTTGTGATGCTTGTGTTAACATTAAGCGTGAGCAAATTCATCGATGGGAGGGTCACTTTTGCTTGAAGTGGCTGTTTACTCCACTGCTTTTGTTTGGTATTCAGTTTGTTAAGTCACTTTATGGTGCATAGCTCGAGGGGAGGATCATTTAAGTTGAGGTGATTGTCTACTTCCCACTTCGTTGGTCTAAAGTTTTGCTTGACTTGAGGAGGTGCTGCCTCTTGTCAAATGCATTTTCTTCTCGTATGAGAAGCTTCTAAAGGCGTTTGGTATTCTGAAGGTTCCTATCAAGCTACTTCAGTTTTTGGTTTACACTGGGACAAACTGTGTATCAAGTTTACGCTTTCATGGTCGCGCTTACGCGGGGAATAGCTTATGGGTTAGGAGATTTACCATGAGAGTGGTCTCTTAACATGTTATGGTTCTCTTGCTACATTCATATTGTGCTTGAGCGTTCCTTCGTGATTTGGCGTTTGTTTATGCATGCTTTGCATTGGTTGCTCCTTCCTGATCTCCAGGGGAGGTAATCAGGCAGTTGATTTTACGCTTGTACGGATAATTGTTGCTCTCGCTGATGGAGTGATGTTTTATGCCTACATACTTTGGGGGCATATAACTCTCTTCATGTGATGGACACTCACTTCCCCCACTTCATGCAAGGGGAGGTGTTGTAAAATAATATGGGAACCCTAGGGTTTGAGGTTCCCCGTAGCATGTGCCTTCGTGTGTGAAGTGGCTGCAGCTGATGGACAGCTGATGGACAATAAATAGTCACTTTCCAGTCGTTTGTAGACATGTGGAACTCGTGGTGTAGTTTGGAAGGTACACTTGGCATGTGACTAGCCCAATGTGTTATGCTTGGAGCTTGCCATGCGGCAATCTCAAAGGTGATGTCTACTAATGTGGTTGCCTGTCTTTGAGGATTAGTCGATTCGAGAAGTCATGACCTCGAGTTTACTATCATCCTCTTGTGTGCCTTGGAGGTTCAAGTGATGTACTCATGAAGGGCAATTAGTTCTCTTCTTGAGTAATTGCTAGGTCTGACCTTTGTACCCAGGAAACACTAGGGTACTCTTAAAGGTCATAGGAGTTCCTTGGAAGTTAGGAAACGTGCTGAGGATTTGACCTCCTTGAAGCGCGTGTGAGTGGCAGTTCCGTAGGGACCCGGATTATTGTCGTACGGTCTTGTCGGAGTCAGTGTAGCTGGTAGGCTCGGAGGCCTAGAACTTAGGAATTCTAGCCTCGTCCACCTACCGTTTAGTTTCCTTTGGCCTTGCGTCATATGGGACGGCCTTGGCATTCCATCATCAGTCTTGATGGTGGATAGCCTCGACTCCTTGTCCCTTGTGCGCATGGTGCGACAGGACTCGTACTACACGTCCTTACGTTTTCTGTGACATACATGGTTATGGCACAGGTAAGACTGCCCTTAGTTAGGTTGCTTTGTTAAGCTACGATACTTTGTGTAAAGTCTTGATGGTGGATAGCCTCGACTCCTTGTCCCTTGTGCGCATGGTGCGACAGGACTCGTACTACACGTCCTTACGTTTTCTGTGACATACATGGTTATGGCACAGGTGGCCTTATTAGATGGTGTTCCTAACAAGTGTCTGGAGCTATCTCCTGCTCTGGAGTCGTCCAAGTGGAGTCGTCCATCAGGAGCGTGCTTGAAGCTTTGTCTCACGTTTCGACAAAGGGTTGGATGGTTTTCCCAACCTAATTTAATGTTTTCATTCTGAAGTAATTGTGGTCTAATGTTATCGCTGCTTCGAACTTTGGATTGCAGAAGAGTTAAGGATTCCGCTGGGCAGGCGCATAATTCTCACCTAGTGTCGCAACCACGACGCAACTTTTTTCAGTGGAAAATTGCCGGTTTTCGTAGGGCAGTCGAAAATTTCATAATAAGAAAAAGGCCAAAAAAACATTTTGGGGGTAGCCGGAATGTGGGTCGCTGGTATGGTAGCCGATCGTGCAGCCATGAGATTCGGGTGAATTTGCAGGATTTCCTGCGCAGGCGCTGCCGATGTCTGGCATTTGCCTGACCGTGGCCTCTAGTATTGCGTTCCTGGAATTTCCCGTGTGTGACCGTGTGACGCGGCGAAAATGTGGAACGGTTTGTGGGTGGGAACTGTGGGTCGCCCGCAATTTCTGATGGTTGGTACACTCTGCTGAGCGCAGATGTCTGGAATGTTCGGCATTGGGGTAGTGGTAACCTGAAATTTCTGTTTTGAATATTCCACTGAATGTTAAGGATTGTCCAATTTCGGAGGCTTCGCCGGTGCATGTTGTACTTTGTGGTTGCACATGGCCCGATTTGGGTCATTTTCAAGGGATTACGGCCGTGAAGGATTGGACTATATAGTACATTGCAGGTTCCCGTCGATTTGAAGTCTGTTACGAGATCCGGATCTGGGGTGAGTGCACGGGGGGTCGGTTACGTCCCACCCCTGGGGACCCTATGTTTACTCTTGCAAGCGAGGTGGTTTTGGTTATACGAGGTACTCTCAGGTTATGGGCAATCGGCAACGCCTGTGAACACGGCAGACAGGTCGTTAAGGGTGTTGATCTCAGCAACAGTCCTGCGGCAACTGCCTGCTGTTTACTTATTCAACTGATGGACAAGCACTTGCACCTTTAGTGCCCTGTGAGACTTTCCAATCCAGTTCGTTACATGATGACCTGACAGTGAGCACTGAGATCAACAACCACGGATATGCTGCTGACGGCCAAGAGCAAGTACCTTCTTACACTCAATCAAGCCTCCGTCCCTTAGCTGTTTAGGTGGCTTGATTGTACACTAAGATGGTTCACTCACGCTTGAGCAATCACACATGAACATAGCCCACACTACACATTGCTTTATTGCACCTGTAAACACGGCAGACAGGTCGTTAAGGATGTTGATCTCAGTTACAGTCCTGAGGCGACTGCCTGCTGTTTACTTATTCAACTAATGGACAAGCACTTGCACCTTTAGTACCCTGTGAGACTTTCCAATCCAGTTGACAAACTGAGCGACGACAGCAGCCTTAAAAGTTCGATCACTGTGATCTGCAAAGATCCAAAGGTGTTATATTAATCATAAATGATGACTATACTCACAAGTATATCATCCATGTACTTAATCAGTTTGACCAAGACATACATAGTCGACAGCGTCAAACTGATGAACAATTCACGTATAGCAATTGCTTCCACAGAAGTTACTCACAACAAGTGAGAGAGAAAGAAAGCAATTCACATGAGTCCATTCAGGAGTCGGCTTAACAAGTCAAAGAGATCGAATGACTTACAAACTACTGTCGGACGAACACACACACTAACTAGTCTTACCTGCAAAGATCCAAAGGTGTTGTATTAATCATAAATGATGATATACTCACAAGTATATCATCCTGTGAACACACTAACACCTTTAGTTCATTGCATATGATGAACCTTATCTATAAGCACCCCTCAGCCGTCACATAGCTGACTTACCATGTACTTAATCAGTTTGACCAAGACATACATAGTCGACAGCGTCAAACTGATGAACAATTCTGCAACATTCACATACCCATATTAGTCTCTGATCATCAAAACGGCACTTATGGCCGTGATCAAAAACATGACCGGCAGAGCCCCGACTTACCACGTATAGCAATTGCTTCCACAGAAGTTACTCACAACAAGTGAGAGAGAAAGAAAGCCATTCACATGAGTCCATTCAGGAGTCGGCTTAACAAGCCAAAGAGATCGAATGACTGCCTGGTGGTCCGGGTTCTCTGGCTATCTGTACTCAGATGAGCGCGTGGGAAACGCGCTCTCCAGCACTGCTACTGGCCTTTTTCACGAACATTAGGACATGCTCAGGGTTCCTATCCACAGAATTTGGACCCTTATCCTACAGTAACACATTTATTAACTCTAGATGCATGTCTTCCAGCCACTAAAGGCTGGAAGGTATTTACAGCCATAGAATAAATATCTCTCAATGCATTAATACTCATAGATTGATCGTTCATAGCCATTGTCAAGATGTCTTTACCTTGAGTTAACTGCTTGGTTAACTTACAGCTAATTATTACATGTGATTGTACCTTCACACACGCACGCACGCACGTGCGCACGCACGTGCGCACGCACGCACGCACGTTAATTAACATGACATAATGAAGTACAAAACCCAACAATCACAAAGGTATGATCACGATCACCATGTACCTTATGTTCGAAAATAGGCCTCAGCCTAACGTGTCTTGAGGTACCCTGTGTTGATAGTGGACCCATATCTTAATATTGTACATTAGTAGATCACCTAAAGCACAAGGCACCCTAAATGTATGTCCAAAACTCATCAGGTACTGCATTATATAAGCCCTACCGCCTCCCACTTAACCAAAGCCCCACAAAAACGCGTCACGCAACCCTAAACTGAAACTTGTATTTCAAAGTTTTCATCCTGGTTCTTATCATAATTGTTCAAACCTTGTCCAACACATTGAATAGTCACAGGGGTATGTCTAAACTCTTGTTGTCATGGGCATGCCTCCCGATGCTGTAAATCAGCAGCCCTACACAAATGCGTCCCGCTACCGCAAGCTAAAACTTGCATTTGAAAGCTTTAATCCAGGTTCGTATCATAATTGTTCAAACTTTGTCCAGCACCTTCAATAGTCACAGGGGGTATGTCTAGACGCTTCATGTCATGGGCATGGCTCCCTATGCTGTAACTCAGCAAAGCCCCACATAGACGCGTCACGCTACTGTAAACAATTACTTGCATTTCAAAGTTTCATCCAAGTTTTTATCATGTTTGGCCAAACTGTTCCCAGCACTTAAAAATCATTACAGGGTTTTGTGTCTAAACTCTTCCTTCCATGAGAATGCCGCCCCAGGCTATGTATCCTCCCTCCCTACCCCTCTTTGCCCCCCTTTTCTTCCCCACTCCTCTCCCCCCCCCACCTCCCCTTCCCCCCTTCCAATCCCCCCCCTCTCTCTCTCCCTCGCTCTCTCTCTCTCTCTCTCTCTTCTCTCTCTCCTCTCTCTCTCTCTCTCTCTCTCTCTTCTCTCTCTCTCTCTCTCTTCTCTCTCTTCTCTCTCTTATTTCTCTCTCTCTTCTTCTCCACTCTTTCCTTGCTATCTCTTTCCTGTCTTCCGCCCTCCCTCCCCCTACCTTCCCCCCCCTCAGTACTCCCCCCTCCCTTCCTCCCTTGCTTCCCCCTCCCCCTCGTTTACCCCCCCCCCTCCTCTCTCCCCCCCCTTCTCTCCGGAGGAATCCCTTTCCCCTCCCTCCCCCCTCTCACCCCCCCTCTCCCCCCCCCCCCCCTTCTCTCTCTCTCTCTCTCTCTCTCTCTCTCTCTCTCTCTCTCTCTCTCTCCTCTCTCTCTCTCTCTCTCTCTCTCTCTCTCTCTCTCTCCTCTCTCTCTCTCTCTCCTCTCTCTCTCTCTCTCTCTCTCTC
>KV908338.1:1095658-1108687 GCA_002005505.1 Botryococcus braunii | reverse complement strand
GTGTGGTGTGCCCCCCCCCCCCCCCCCCCCCCCCCCCCCCCCCCCCCCCCCCCCCCCCCCCCCCCCCCCCCCCCCCCCCCCCCCTGTGAGTGGTGTGGTGTGTGTGTGTGTGTGTGTGTGTGGAGAGAGAGAGAGAGAGGAGAGAGAGAGGAGAGAGAGAGAGAGAGGAGGAGAGAGGAGAGAGAGAGAGAGAGAGAGAGAGAGAGAGAGAGAGAGAGAGAAGAGAGGAAGAGAGAGAGAGAGAGAGATGAAAGATGAGAGTACGCCATATCACGAACACCCGTCGAAAGCACAAGCACACCGAGGTTTACCCAGGCTTGCAGACGACATTAGGAGACATCCTGCCAGAGCCAAGAGGGACCGTTTGACAAGATCGTACACCTAAAGGACATATACCAAAGTAGGACGTTGTTTATGGAATAACCTCCCGAAGTCCAGCGAATGGCGTTGTTTCTGGTACAAACCCACCGAAAACCATCAACCAATCTGGAGTCACCGTCTAACTAAAGAAGAAGAACACATGCCGAATTGCAGCCAATGTAACAGTGTGAAGCCCCATGAAAAAACATCACACTCCCGCCGGGCAGTCACGTAAGCACGGGCTGTTGGGATCCCTCCCGGTACGAGGACTGCAGTGAGCTCAGTGGTAAATCACGTGTTCTCCCAGTCCTAAGGAACACTTTCCTAAAGAACTTTTAGGAACTCACCACTAACTCCTTGACTCTACAAAGAAAGGGGGAGGAATACTCGGAGAGCTTGAAGAGAGGACCCATTTTCCTTCGCACATAGGGACCCCAGATGGGGACTTGCCAACCTACGTGTGTGTGTGTGTGTGTGTGTGTGTGTGTGTGTGTGTGTGTGTGTGTGTGTGTGTGTGTGTGTGTGTGTCTGTGTGTGTGTGTGTGTGTGTGTGTGTGTGTGTGTGTGTGTGTGTGTGTGTGTGTGTGTGTGTGTGTGTGTGTGTCGCGCGCGCTCTTGCTCTCACTCCCGCCCTCGCCCTCGCTCACGCTCTCGCTCTCCATCTCTTCTTCCCTACCTACCTTCCTCCCTCCCTTCTCCCCTTCCGTCCCTCCCTCCTTTCTCCCCTTCCGTCCCTTCCTCCCTCACTTCTGGCCCCCCCTTCTGTCCCTCCCTCTCTCCCTCAATCCATCCCTTCCTCCCTCACTCCCTCCATTCAGGATCGATCCTGAATGATATCCCTCCCACCCTCCCTACTAATCCACACATACAGGCTCTACAGCAGGAACCAAGACCAACCAACATAAGCAAGTAACCAGAATCCGAGACCCAAACAAAACGAAGAATCCGGAACCCAACCTCTTCCCAAGAAAACGACAGACACATTTCACTTTTCCCTTTAAAAGAAACGATTGAAAAGAAGAGAACAACCAGGTCAAGAACAAAAATAAGAACAAGAACAAAAACCTTTCCCGGCCAGGTAGCCCTATGTCAAAATGCAATGTAGTAAGGATCAGATAGTTGTTGCGTACCCATCATCTCCCCCCAGCTCCATATGGGAACATGCGGTGTAGCAGGTGGCCGTGGCACAGCTCCTTAATGTGGCCCGGGGAAGCGAGGGATAGGGTGGTCTTGTGTTGTTACCCTTGAAACGTTCGGTTGTTAGTATAGTTGTCGTGAGTTAAACCATGATATGTGTTTAGTGATCGCCCACGTGAATAACGGTGGTCACGGTGATCACGTGAACAGCCAGGCACATCCAGTCCGTTTGGCTGAGCAGCCATTCAGATTTCATGCCTGGGACGATCTTGCTATAGACTTCCCACCAAAAAGGCGTTTGTGTTCATCCGTAAGCTACGTTAGACTTGTTACAGCTAAGTAAGCTAGGAGGACATTCTCGTTGTAAGTAATCCTTGTGTTTGGTTTGGTAGCACAGGCGGGATTCGTTGCATCCCTTAGTCGAACAGCCGACAGCCAGCGCCAACTCCAAAACAAAGGTAAATCATATTCGCAGTGAGTGCTAAGGGGCCTCACATTCCCTTCGATACCTCTGTAGCGTAGATCCGTGTTAGGGGACGCCCACCGGGGAGTGCAGACAATGGATAGGTATACGATGTGGTTGCCAAAGTGTAGCTATAATGCACACATCTTGCTTGTAACCTTGCTTTAGGTGCAGCATTTTCATTTCCGTTTGACTTGGCCCGGTATCAGATCGACTTTCGGGCACTTTCGAGCTTGGTCGCATCGCGCGCCAGTTCCTAGTATCATTACTTAAGTAGACCAACCTTGCAGCGGTTGAGATTCATTCACTTAAGTACCTGCCGTTTTCTCACCGTGTGTTGAGTGTTTAATATCTTCCTTTCACCTTGTCGAGGCTTCCATCGGAGTCTCCGAGGTCCGCCAGCGTTGTCCTTGTGTAGCTCAGATTGAGAATCTGTTATGTGAGTGTAGTTCCTTTGAGAAGTTGAAGCTTTGTTTGGAGTTTCAGACTGTCCCGCGTCTTTTTGGGCTCGTACGATAACCTCCTGAGGAGTAAGCAAGTGCCGGTGCAAGATCCTGCACGTTTCCTTTGTACATTTGTATCTGTGCTGTAAGTCCTGGGGAGTGAGGTCAATAGTGTGGACCATTAGAATGGTGCAGTGACTTGATCAGTTTATGTTGAGCTGGTCGGGATCCCGTTTCTAAGGTCCGAGCCCTGATAAGGTTCGCGCACTGATGTCCTCCCATTTAAAGGGCATGCCAACTAACTTAATGGACTAATTGTCTGTTGCCGAAACCAGGAGAGTGAACGTAGAGTTGCGGGCAGTCTGAAGCGTAAGACGAAGTGATGGCTTTTGGGAACTGCAGCCGTACAGGTGTCGTCTGAGTACAGGATAGCAGCTGTTTAAGTCGGTACATCTTTACATTTTGAGCGTTTGAGTGAAAATTTTGTTAACATTTGACACACATATAATTGACGAGAGGGCGAGTAGAGCATTTTTTAGACAACCGAGAAGTGAGTGAGTCTTTGATCATGCAAGGGTTTGGTACTTGAGCTTGGTTAAGGACACTGCTACGTGTTGTTGTGTAAAGTTTGTTCTGCCTGTCAGTATGGACTTTGACGGTGGCTTCGAGGTCAACGTTGAAGAGGATGTGCAAACACCTAGGACAGGGCAGCTCAGGCAAGCACCAGGCACACCAACACTGCCGTCCATTCATACCTCCCTTCAAATTATACAAGATGACCCTATGCTAGCTGCAAAACTGCCTTCTATTGTGCAAATGATAGAAAGGGGTTGTGGTCCAGAGGAGGCCCAGCGTTTTGCAAATTCTCTAAGGTCGAGTGCTGATGTGGGTAATGAAACTGTGCATATTATCGAGGGTATTGTGAGAGCAATGAACAAATCTTTAAACTCAAAAGATCAACAGATTCAAGACCAGCTCAGCATGGCAGCAAGGAGTCAGAGGCCAGCAGTAGTCAGCAGTATTCCCACAGCACAGGAGAAGTCCACACGACGGAAAATGCTATCAGAGCGACTTCCGCCGTTGGTGAAAGGCACTTCTATCGCATTGTGGATCGATAATGTCAAGGTAATCATTAGACAAGATGCTGCAGGTATGTCTGCTGCTGAGATACTTGATGCTGTAAAGAAGGCTGCTAGGCATAATAATGAGGTGGCTTTGACAATTGACTCTGCTGTTGCGAATCGAATGCTGTCTGATGTTCATGACTTATTTTCAGTACTAACGAGATTGTTTAGCCCGGACTTCCGTGCACATCTGGCTGCACTACGAGCGAAGAAACAACGGGACAATCAACCCGCAGCTGAGTACATGAAAGAGGTAAGGGACATTGGCTATGTACATTGGGTTGGTCTACCTGAAAAACCTGGTGAGTGTGCGCTTCCCCTTGTTTGGTTTGCTTTGGGTTGCTAATCCTTTGCAATTGTTTTTCAACTTGCATTGCCTTAATGAAACTTTGGTGTTTCGAGCATATCGTTGGGGTTTCGGTGGTAAAGTGTCAACTTTTCCGGATGCCGATCTTACACGGATATGACGAGGTCTTGCTTTGTTGATTGGCGCCGAGTAGCATGGAGCTGAAAATGCTTTCTATTTTCACAGTCTCTTTTAGTGCTCGGTTTGCTTAGTACTGCATTTATGGGGCCGTTGGAAAATGCCATAAATGTGGATTGAGCTTTGCATGCTGGTTTTGCTTCCATCATTGCTTAATGAAGGATTTGTTCTTTTGTGTTGCGGCACATTAGACACTTCTTTTGTCTGCCTGGCCCAGTTGCCTCTGCTCCTTGCCTGGCATTGGTCCATAGACCCGTTCACCACGTGGGCCTCGTGGTGGGCAACGTGTCTTTGGGGGGAGGAGAGAGGGAGAGAGGAAGCTTACGCTGGATAGTGAGAAGAGAAAGAGAGATGAGGCTTACGTTGGGAGGTGAGAGCTGTGTACCCCATAGGGGAGTGACCATATGATGACGGCCTTTGGCTGATGGTTGCGCTACAAGTTCCACGAGGCGTTGAAGCGATTCTCTAGGGTGTCTTCTCACATAAGGCATAAAAGCAACTCTCTAGACATCTCCTCTTAGGACCTCGCAGGAGCTTGGTCACCTAGGAGGGGGAGAATGTAGCGCGCCGGTAGGCAGACGGTGCCGGGGCTCGTCCCCGCACGTGCCGGGCGGTACATTGGTACTGGGTGTAGCCTCGTAGGCTCGCACAGTATATGGTATGGTGTTCGGACCATACTAGCACTTTCATCGGTGCAAACAATTCGGATGACTTTACAAGACCTTTGACATGATAATTAATAACATGTCAGAGAAACACCGTGCTTTTGTTAGGGACAAGTGGAACACGATGCATGTAGCTATGCAGGCACATGATAACCCTAATCCCATCACTTTTGCTCATTTAATGAATTGGGCCCTTGACTCTGACGCAGAGTATGCCACAAACCAACACTTTAAAAAGGCTGACAGTAAAGGTGCAGGTAGAACTAACAACATGCAGGGAGAGAATGACAAGGACAAGAAGCAGTTTAACGATGGACGAAACCACAATTATCGTGGGAGAGGTCGTGGATCTGGCAGAGGTTCACAGGTCAATTATAACCAGGGTTTCCAAGAGAAGTCCCCATGGTCCTTTATGCTTCAGCTACATGTTTCAGACGAGTCTGAGCCTGAAGCTGACTCTGACCTTGATGTAAATATTTGTGACCTGGAGCCCGAGTCCGAGACGTTGAAGAAGAGAAAGAATGACCCCGTGGTAAGTGAAGGTTTTGTTCCTGTTACCATTGATAACAGAAAATTTGCTGAGTATGTTCCTGCAACCCAAGCTGGTAATGTAAGGAAGAGAAAGGTGATTACCCCTTCTCTGGATTTGGATGTCGTTCCTGTCAGTGACGTTTTACCGGTACCTCCCACGCCAGTAGGGGAGCAGTACCCCAGGTTACCTGTTGGCTCTATGCCTGTCACTGAAAGTATGTTTTTATGCGGTTTGGATGTGAGTGTTAAGCAAGCAGCCACTAACCGTGCTTATGAAGCAAGGACCACTGGTCCTCGTAAAGTAATCCGCAAGCCAAAGCCGGCTGTCAAGAGCCGGACGTCACCGCGGAAGCCCAGTACTGTAGCTGCAGTAAAGACGGAGAAGCGGAAGTATGTCTGGAAAGTCAAGTTGCCTGCAGTAAAAGGTCTTGGACCAGCACCACTGGTAAATTCACTTGGTCAGATCCCATCTGCAGCACCATGTGTGCAGACTCCTCCGGAACAGCCGAGAGTAGACAAAGGTAAGCATCTGATGACACCTTTGGAGCTGATGAATTATGAAAATTATCACAGGGGTCCTGCTAGTACTCGATTTGTTCAGCCTGTAGCTCATGTGCAGCAGCCCACTGGCAGTACTGCTAATCAGCAGGCAGTACATGCCACTGCATTTAAACACGTACCTTTGTATAGTAATGAGTGTTGGACCTTACCGCTCCCTGATTCGACCCGTCTGGCAGAACGGCAGAAGGGATGGACATGGCCATGGAGGTTTGCACTATTTGATCCCACTATCCACACGTTCGATAAACCTCCCTACTGGCCAGAACATTTGCCCAGGCCGGCAGCACACACTGGTTGGCCTAGTGGGGATAGTGTGCAGCCTGCTGACGTTTATTATCCTAACGGAATGATTAAATCAGGCTCATCAGAATTTATGCCCAGATTACAGCAACCACCGAATAATCTTAACGAGACTCACATGGCAAGGTTTAATGCTGAATTCATGAGCACGCTCGAACCAATTTGGCAGCGCACTCCCCACACTAACGATTATGTTGCAGTAGATGCTACCTGTCTACCAACCCATAGGATGATCACAACTCGTTCAGTTGTAAACAATAAAAGTGTGGTAGTGACTGTAGCACCTCAAGTTCAGCTGACTCGTCATCATTTAGATGTGTTAGCTCTTGTTCAGGATTCATCTTGGCCCAATCCTAGGTTTGTAAATTGGGCTATTGACATCAATGACCTACTGAGAATGAAGGAGAGCCAGCCTCTCCCTTGTGAGCATGTGGGTGCACAGATGACACCAGGAGAAACACGCAAAGAGATCGCAAACCATGCACTGTGCATGAGACACTTGCACGCGGAACACCTTTTAAAAGAAGCAAGGGCAGTGACCGGCAGACAGTATGATACCCTTTCCTTTCCATATGCTTCTGGTCCAATATTTGCCTCAGACTTAGCTTCTGTTGCGACTCCTGCAAAGCCTATTAGTGCAAATCCATCCACCACACTCACATGTGATAATGAAGAAATTAATGAAATCCTGTGCAATATGCTGCAAGGTGTTGGCCCCATGTCTGGTACCTCATATGACACTGCACCACCTAACTGTTATGCCATGAACAATAGGCGGCCTCATAGAGCCGAGAACTTCAGGCCAGCGGACCGCGAGCAGCCTCGCGCGCCCGTGCAGCAGCCACCTTTGTTTTTCCATCAGCCGGAGAGCAGAATTGCAAACTCTGTAATCACAACTACTCTTGCTGGATTGGTAAAACTCAGTAAAAACCCAAAATTTCCTAAGTTTGTTGATGCTTGTGATGACTTATTTTCTCCCAAATCCGTAGACGCCCAACACACACTGGTGAAGATTGGGTCCGCCTTAAACCTTGTTGCAGCTGAAGAAAATATTGCTTTCACCTGCTCCTGCAACGGCCAGGAGCTGCCTGCGCAAGGGGGGGGGGGGGGAGTTCTTCCATGCTGGTGCAGCCATCCCCAATCAGACCAGTGCAGGGATGGGGCAACCTACTGCAGGGCTTAGTCCACCAACTGCAGGGATGTTTCAACACCCAATTTACATTGAACCACTTGACTGCATCCCAGCTGAGAAGTTTAACAGTCATGATATTCCCATTGTACAGCTTTTGACCCCAGCCCATGCAAATTGCCGAGGCTTTTCCTCAGCCTTTGACTGGTCAATTTGCAGATGTGGCAATTAACCAGGTACCCACCATCTTCATTCCAACTGCTTCTATGCCTGAGTTTAAGTTTGCATTTATGAAGCCAGCTGTTTCAAAAGACACGAAGCCTACACAGTTCTCGCCTATGGCGGTACGCACTGGACACTTTGATACGGGCTGTAATGTTAATTTAATGAGTGCCAAAGCTTATGCTGCTAATCAGCATCTATTTTCCAGCACTCAAATCAAAGGTATCCGCCCATTCCGTATCAATATGGCAGATGGCAGAAGTCATACCATGACTATGCGTGTAGTTGAGGATGTCATCATGTGTATGGACAAAGCTTTTTATATTTCAACATTCTTGATCATTGACAATCTCGCAATTGATTACCTGATAGGTTGGGCTTTCATGTTACAGTATGATGTTCAATTAAAGCCTGCTAGGTCGCAGTATGCAATAGGCATACCCCGGGATAATGTGCTGGATCCCATGATGAGTGGTGCCCGGGAGTATCAGCTGCTCCCCCTGTCTTTCAAAACTAAGCGTATGACCCTAGTGGTCGCTCCGTAGTGTGACGGGGAGGACAGGTCTTTTTCTTCGACAGTCTTTTAATTAGCGACCATGGATTTATACTTTGAATGCATATTTGATGACCGCACGTACGTGCATCACGTACCTGATGAAGTTTATGATTTCGATGAAGTAATTCAACTCATGAGAGAGTGTAGAGTGGACACTGCAATCCTGCCATTTTCTCTTAAGTTGGGAGGATTTGATTCCTCCACTGGTAATCTCACTGAGACCCCTCTCTCGTCCACACTTGCTCCCATGCATGAAGTGGAACCGTATGACATGTTGTCTGATGCTTGTCCTCGCTTATGTGAAATCAAGGTTACCCCTCAAACAAACAGCCTGGACCCTGAAAAGCAAAAAGACATTGAAAACTTATTGGAAGAGTTCTCTGAATTATTCAGTTCTGGTAAGGATGATTTGGGTTGCATTTCTGACCCCAATATATGCCACCAAATACACCTTAAGCCAGATTCTTACCCGCCTTCCAAATTTCGTAACATGTCAACGTATTCAGAGAGAGAGAAAGAATTCCTGTCTGGTGAAGTGAAGATGTTGCTTGAACTTGGTATCATTAAGCACTCCACTTCCCCTTGGGTCTCTGCACCTGTAATTGTCAAAAAGCACGATAACACCCTTAGACTGTGTATTGACTTCCGACCACTCAACGCATGTACTGTCTCGGATCCATACCCCTTACCTTTGATTGAAAGCATGCTAAGAAAGATGGCTCCTGCAAAATATTTCTCTGCCATGGACATTGCTTCTGCATTTTGGCAAGTGCAAATGCATCCGGATCACACGAAATACACTCCATTTGTCACGCATGAAGGCAAATATGAATGGTTGCGTATGCCCTTTGGCCTGAGAAATGCTTCGAGCACCTTTCAACGTCTGATGGATAATGTGCTTGGCTCTGCCCTCTTCTCTCATGCTTACTTGGATGACGTACATGTATTTTCTAACACTTGGGAAGATCATGTGAAACACATAAGGGACACCTTTGAAAAGCTTGTTCAACATAAAACTAAGCTGAAAAGACCAAAGTGCATATTTGGTGCTGAGTACTTGAAGACTTTAGGGCATGTTGTAGGACAAGGTTGCTTGCGCCCTGACCCTGATAATGTTGCAGCTATTCTAAACCTGCCCCCACCTAGAGATGTTTCAACCACTAGGTCCGTGCTAGGTGCTGCCGGGTATTATCGGGAGTATGTGAAGAACTTTGCAAGGATCACTGAACCAATGTCCCGTTTGCTGAAAAAGACTTCTATGTTTAACTGGACACCCGAATGTCAGCTTGCTTTTGAACAAGTGAAACATCGTCTGGCATCTGAGCCAGTGTTGCGTGCTCCAAACTTTAACTTACCTTTTATTCTTACCACTGATTGGTCAAAGACGGCAATAGGTGCCGTATTGAGCCAACCTGACCCTGTTAAAAATGATAATGGTATTCATTTTGATCACCCTGTTGCCTTTGCCTCTAAGACTTTAAAAGATGCAGAGAGAAATTATTCTCCAACTGAGGGTGAGTGTCTTGCACTTGTGTGGGCATGTGAGAAATTCCGTCCCTTCTTACATGGTAGGAGATTCATAGCGTACACTGATCATTCACCTTTGCAGTATCTTGACTCAAAAAGGCACTCCAACAGTAAACTGGAGCGGTGGGCAATAAGGTTGCAAGAATTTGATATAGAGATCAGATACAAAAAGGGTGCTGATAATCTTGTAGCTGACTGCCTCTCGCGTTGCGTGCATTCAGAGATGTTGCATGTGTGTGCTGTGACCCCCACTTGGCAAACTAACCCCCAAAGGCAAAGTGATTTGGATTCTATACCATGTGTGATTTGTGGATTCCCTCAAGGAGATGACAACATTGTGCTTTGTGATGGATGTAACCGTTGCTTCCATCTTAGATGTCTTTTCCCTCCTCGTTCAACTGTTCCGGGAGGATGTTGGTTTTGCCCTGCATGTGATCCCTACTTGGGAAAGGGGGGAGAACTAAAGATTGAGGAGCTCAGGAAGAAGGAAACGCCATTGCGACACCACAGACATGACCCATACAGGGATCCATTATTTTTAGAATATGTACAGTCGCAGCATAATTTGGATTTATTGGCTGCTCTTCCTCCCAAGCTTGCAGTAGAATTTAGACGAAGAGGATCTTATTTTACAGTGCACCCATCTATTCCGGATTGGCTCATGGTATTCAAGAAGATCAGAGGTAAGCCACCGCGATGGTTAGTGTGCCCTCCTGTTGAGTTTCGTTGGGATGTGATTGCAATGATACATGATGTACTTGCACACCCTGGAGTTGCTCAAACCTTGACAGTGTTACATCTGCATTTCCATTGGCCTGGTGTTAAGGCTGATGTAGAGCTTTTTGTACGTGCATGCGAACCTTGTCAGAAGGCGAAAGCCGTAACTCCGATACCGCCTCTCATGCAAAAGCCTGCATTGTTTGGACCGATGAATCATGTTCATATTGATTTGTTTGGACCAATCCCACGCATGTTAGCAAAAGACAAAAATGGCAATCACGATAAATCGAAAATTTGGATTGTGGTCATGGTTGACTATTTTACTAAAGTAGCTGAACTCATGCCCGTTGATGATAAAACCCCTTTTTCAGTATCCCGTGCCTTCTATCATGCATGGATTTGTAGGTATGGCGTGCCTGCAGTGCTCACCTCTGACAATGGGAATGAATTTGCTTCTGATTTTGCACACATGCTGTCTCGTCTTGGCATCTATCATATTCACATATCTCCCAATCATCCCTCGGCCAATGGCGTGGTAGAACGGCTTGTGCAGACTGTTAAAAGTATGTTGCAGAAACATTACAATGACCATCCTACTGATTGGTCTTCGTCCGTGCCTATTGTGTTGCAAGCTTACATGTCTCGGAAACACACCTCACTTCGCAACTTTTCACCTGCTGAAATGTTGTACGGATTTGCTCCAAAATTGCCTTTGGCTGTGAGAGACGTGCTTGTAAATGTGGCAGAGGCCCTTTCCCCTGAACACCATGTGTGTAATTTGCAAGACCGTCTGATTGAGCAGTATGACCGAGTGGCACGTGCTTTAGACTATGCCATGCATAAGAACATTGTTAGGCGCTCTCTCAAGACTTGTGGTAAACGCAAATGCACAGACTTACAGGTGGGGGACTTAGTTTTAGAACTTACACCAATTTCTGGCCCTTTACAGACTGGACTTAAGGGCCCCTTTGAAATAGTTTCTCTTAATGACTCAAAAACTATTGCTGTTTTACGCACTGGCAAAACTAGGTTTAAGGAAGCCAGGCTGTTTAAGCGTCACACTTCACACTTGGTGAAATTTCATGAACCGCTTCGTGACTGGGGGGGGAGAGTGCATAATACAAGAGATTACGAATTTCAGTATGTTGCTGAATTCGCTCCCAACAATCATCACGCAGCGCTTCGGCAGTATGAAATCTTCAACCAGCTGGAACTTGGACACTAAATGTGGGGGTAGTAGAAGTCATTTTCCCTGCAGGTGTATGGAGTTCTCTTTGATTTGCAGCACAGACCTTGGAATGGCAGAGAGTCTTCAGATTCTTGGCAGCACTTTACCGGTCTTGTTTTGGGGCTTTCCCCTTTTCTTGCAGTAATTCTAAGGCATGGCTTCTGGCCTGTACCTTATGTTGCTGTACCTTATTTTCAGGGGCTTTCCCCTCATTTCGTCTTTTGTATTTTGGCACTTGCGCCATTCCCATTCATTGGCAATTGCGCCACCTTTATGGTTTTATCTTTTTGGCACTTGCGCCAGCTTCCAGAAGGATCCTTAGAATATTCGGAGCGTCCGGGGTTCGTGATCTGGGTGGAGCTGGGAGGGTGAGAGAATGAGAGAGCCTTGGGTTCACCACAGCAACTCCCCTTTTGTGTCATCGTATCGTACGGTTTGGTTTAGCCAACCGTAGTCGACCTCGGTTTGTCCGTCCGACACTTCGTCGGAGGTCGCACGGTTGTTTTATATTTGCATCATGACTGAACCAGACAGTAGCAAAAAGTCTTTGGCCAATACCGTCACACAGTGTGACTTGGTTAAGAGAGCTTTGCATCTGCATGATATTATATCTAAGTTTCCAGGCAAGACTGATAGGGAAATTATGAAGGATCTTTTCAATGAACCAGTGGTATCAGATACTTTGCAGAAGACAGCATCTGATTTGCAGAAGTTTGTTTCCAAAGTTGCCAAGATGCATCAGACCTTTGAGGAACAATTGATTAATCCTCTGCAGGTCACTGGACATGGGAACTTGGAGGTGGGATCAGACCCTTTCTGGATCACTACATATATGTCGTGAGTTAAACCATGATATGTGTTTAGTGATCGCCCACGTGAATAACGGTGGTCACGGTGATCACGTGAACAGCCAGGCACATCCAGTCCGTTTGGCTGAGCAGCCATTCGGGTTTATATACTGGGACGTACATATGTGTGTGTTTATTTGAGAGATTGTGCTTTGACAGCTGAGACGGACATGGCTTGGAGAGAGTATTACAGAAGGGGGATGGTCCAGGGAAGAGCATTACTGGATCATGAGAGCAGTGATGAGAAAGACAAGCAAGTTGTACAGCCTGCAGTTGTTCCGCCGCAAGAGCAGCCGCAGAACGTGGAGCAACAGCAGTCACGCAAGAAGAAAAAGAGAAGTAGAACTCGTGCTCAGAGAAAGCAAAAGAAAGCAGCGAAATTGGCTTCAGGCATGCAGAGCATGGAGATCAAGATGGACGTTATGGAGTCTGATTGCGAGTTTGATTGGGAAGACATGCTATAACAGTGAGAGAATGACTTCACTTGGCTTGCTGCAACAGCAGAATAATTCATGTCATTGATTTGGAGCTATGGAGTATTATCTGAGCAGCAGTATTGAACAATTCGAGCATTATTGAATAATGGTTTTTATGCACTTCTGAGCAATGTATCTCAGCAACATTGAGATGAGTGTTAAGGACTTACTGTATCAGCTTTGAACTGGTCTGTTTTGCTTAGAGGAGCTTTTGATGCCCTCAGCACTATTGACAATTTGGAGATGGTGAGCAAG
>KV908338.1:1083158-1090658 GCA_002005505.1 Botryococcus braunii | reverse complement strand
TCGACACTGCTGAGCCAGCAGACAACAACCTCATTACAATAGCGGGTAACATAATGGGAAAGAACAAAGCTGGCCACATACCTCCATCTGTGTAAGTTTTTCATTCAGGACATCCCTGTCAGATTCCTTGATGTATGCCGATAACTCGGCACTGAGCTTGTTGCGAAGGCTGTAAATGTAGGCCTCTAAAGCATTTTTCCGTTCATTTGTCTCCTCCTGCAACTTTGCTTGCAGCTCCATTTGCAACTCCTGTTCGGAATAGCTCTGCAAGATGCAAGCCGAACAATCAGGCCATGGCCGGCACCAATCATACCATTGGTATCTGGTTTACAGCTGCTTGATTGGTAAGCTGCTCTGAAGGGCTGCCCCTCTTCCCATAGGATAACTGAGGCAGGTTATGGACGTCACACGTCATTGATAAAAATATGAGGTTCACATGAACATCTTATTTAGATAATGAGTACTACTCTCAAGAAGGAATGCAAATTCGGCTCAATGAGAACTTCAATGGTTGTTAGCTTACTTGCACCGTCTTCTGATCCAAGCCTCCAACGTTGGCATTGACACCAATAGGTATTTTCTTGACTCGCGTCTTCTTAACAACCTCAGTATCTTCCTTTGCTGGCTCTTTAGCGTCAGTTTCCATTGGAGTTGCTCCATCCGGCCCTGCCTCTGCTGTTGCTGGGGTCCCATTTGCAGTGGGTGCAGCCGTGTCAGGGGTGTCCCCCCCAGGCGCCTCCTCCATTTTCACATCCTCACCGGCTGGACCCGGGGCATCAGGCATAGGTTCCTCCTTCGCTCCCTAACGGCATGCCTTTCAATGTCATTAAGCTTAAATC
Source organism: Botryococcus braunii (assembly GCA_002005505.1). Taxonomy (NCBI): domain Eukaryota; kingdom Viridiplantae; phylum Chlorophyta; class Trebouxiophyceae; genus Botryococcus; species Botryococcus braunii. The sequence goes on along the minus strand of KV908338.1, from coordinate 1,089,819 downwards.
TGATCTATTCCTAGTCCTCAAATGCATTTAAGAGTTTCAGATCGCTCTACCTTTTCCAATGTGGATTGCAGAACTGGCTGTTACACACCAAAACAAGGGTTCTGAAAGTGAACTCAAGAATATATGATGCGGCATGATCATATGAATTTTCTGAACCATCACAAAGACTCAAACCATTCTGCCGATCCAAAAAGGGTGTCGGTACCTTGGGTGCTTTCTTGACAGTCTCCTCATACTCTTCCTCTTCAATTTGCACTACGGATTCTACTGCAACAATCCCGTGCAAGTTGAGGCGGACTTTCACTTTCAACTTAGGTTTGCCTTCGCCTGAGGGCTTCACTGGCTTGGCAATCTCCCAAATGCCAATACGCTTCTCAAAGCCATTTGGGATAGGAGAATCCGGGGTGTAATCTGCCGTCAGTGCAAAACTATTATCCCTGCAGTACAGTTGCAAGGCGCGTCAGAATAGGCCTAGAAATTGACAGCAACGCCTTTAGCGCCACTAATGTGTACCATGAGACTCTCAAAGAGCAAGGGAAACTGCTTCAGCAGATAAAGCGCATCCTGTGGTCCCTCAAAAAGAGAACCCGATTGTCCTGCCCTTTCCCCCCTACCTGGGCACTACTCACCTATAGAAAGTCAGCATCTTGGCACTGGGGATGGCCCCGCCTCGCTCGAACAGGTTTGTGGTCGTGGTTTCCCCATCTTTGTCCCATGTGAAGGACACACCAAATGGGAAAATGTCGATCACCTCGAACTCCTTAACCCTGCAAACATTAGATACATAAGAAATTCTGTGCAAGATGCAGATGATATGATCAAGAATGCCTACTTCACCATGAACATTGTAACCCTTGTAACCATTACCAATTTCTGAACCACAGTTGGTCCCACAAGAGGACATACACGCAGCCATACAGGGAAACCGAGAAAGTCCTGGTTGTGTGTATTACAAACTAACAATTCTGCCAACCCATCGACTACAATACCATCAACGAACATAAAATCACTTTGAAGCCATCAAATGCCTGCAAATCTTGTAAATATGAATAACATATTGCCACATTCTTATCTGTATGATGGTCCCCGTTCCAATCCACCTTCTAATCCTGAATTAGATCAAATTCATTCAGTAGATCTCAGCACTGTAGTGTTCACTACACTTACGTGTCTTTCACTGATACCTGCTCCGTATACAGTTTGGAAATTTCACCTCAATATCCCTGTTTCTTTCCTATCCTTCCTTCTAGAGAATGGCAGGATTCACAGTTGACATAATGTCGGAAGCAAAATTATTCGGGATCTGCATATAAATCTTACACAAAGTGTACACACCATGACAAATTTCAAATCACCCACCCGCTCCTAAGCACTTCAAATTACAGCATGGGTGAGTTGGAAAGTGAATGGGACACATGCCTGAAAATGGGACTAAGCATTGCACAATTGAGTGCACAGCCACGAGAAACGACCTCCTTTGCATTAAGAGTACGGCTGGGGACCTTTTCAAACACATCTTGAATGGTATCCAAGATGGCAGGGATTCGAGATGAACCTCCGACCACTTCTACTGCAGAAATGTCCTTTGCTGTCAGCTTAGCATCCGCCAGAGCCTGTAAAACAAAAATGCTCCCCGTTTATGGCTGCCAACCAAAAGTACATGCATACCGCTGCAGCCAGCAACTGGCTTATCCCCATTCAACGATAGGAGTCTACACTCTCTGATGCAGGTGAACAGTAATCGAAACACTTGGAGTTGTCCTCCCACTAAGTGCACCTCAAAATGTGTCTTGTCCCCAACATCTCAGGAAATTCCTAAAGGGGGCAATAAGGCCAAGACAAAATACGAAATCCAATCAAAGTTGGAGCACATCTCTCATGCCTGTCTCTTGCTTGAGAGAGGGAGGGTAAAAGCGAGAGCCGGGTGAGAGGGAAGGGAGTAGAGGAAAGGGAGAGAGCCACGAACATTCTAGAAATATGGTGGGTTGTGAAAGACAACACAAGGAGCTCAAAAGCAGGTGTCCAACCTGGACAAGTGGCGCTCGAACTCGCTCAAGCATGGGCTGAGCAAGCTGATTAAAAGCATCTCTCGTCATTGTGGAGCTCACATCCAGATCATCGATTAGGGACTCCACATGAAGAGGAGCCTCGGGGATGGAACTCAAAACCTTCTTCAACTGCACCCACCCACTTCAAGACCATTAGACAGGAAGAGTCAGGCGTAGCACTCAACAGCCAGCATGAGCCTTGTTGCATGCTGTTCACGAAGGCCGACAAGCCTATGATATGTACCTTTTCGCAAGAAAGGCGTAAGCGAAAAGATGCCCGTCGATTGCTCCTGATGTCCACCTTATACTTGGCATCGAACTCTTTAACGAAGTGGTCATATAACACCTCATCAAAGTCCCGACCACCCAAGTTTCGATCCCATGCATGTGAAAGAACCGTCAACTGTCCCTTCCGAAAAGCGACAATGGACACCTGCACAGACACACCACCCAAGGAGTAAGATTTTGGCCCCATCAACCTGCACTCATCTGCCCAATCTGTCAAAAAGCTTTTCTGTGATGACTGTAGTCACAGAACTCATGACTACAGAAGTTGAGTCATAGTCCACAGCTTGGACACCATTGCAATAGCGCACCTGCAGAGCGTCCATCCCAACGTCAATAAATGCTACGTTGACAGGATCCTTTTCAGGAAGATCTGTCTTGTAGATTCCATATGCCAAAGCTGTTGCTGTCGTGTCATTGATTAACCTCAGGCAATTCACTTGGGCGATCTCAGCAGCATTAAGCATCGCATATCGCTCCCTCTCCGTGAAAAACGTCGGCACGGAAAGCACACAATCCGTAACAGGACTGCCATCAGCTTTAGCAATGTCCTTCATATCGAAAATCATGCTGGCCACCAGCTGCTCAGGAGTGAACTTTTGCTTCTCTCCCAAATAGTCGACCTCCACCAGACAGCCCCCATCTGGTCCCTCCGTTACAGCATATGGCCATCGTGCAATATCTTCCTGTACTTGGGGATCTTGAAAACTTTTACCCAACAGACGTTTCAGGCCAAATATTGTGTTCCGTGGATTGACTGATAGGCTTCCAATAGCATCTGTTCCTAGTTGGCGTTGTTTTGGACCAAAAGATACAACAGTAGGAGTTTCACGTTTGGACTCTTTGTTTAAAAGCACATCAACACCACGTTTCCTGGCGACGGCTACACAGGATCCAAGATCACCGATATCTATGCCAGCGACACTCATGCTGCTAAACTAGTAAAAAGTCTTCGCAATTTTACTTTCTCTCGATATAAAACATGAAGGGGTTAATGCGGTTTATTGCGTTCCGTCGCTGTTTATTGGAACGATCTGTCTTCTGGACTCCTCTGGAGTCTTCTTTCGCGAGGTACGGTACCGTCTGCGGGAGCGATTTCGGGAATGGGGAGTCCCCGCTGGGGACCATATGGGCGAGCCTGTTGTAAAGGGCTGAATCAATGTATTCACTTTTACGCATAAAGGGCCGAATCTTGGCTTTGAACGAGTGGCTTTAGACGAATGGTGCTATACGGTGAATGCTCTGAGGACCCCTGAAATGAACCCCTACTCTTTCAAACGGAAAAGTGAAATATATCAGTCTTTTAGACTCTTTTCTCGTACTGTGCCCACATTCTTCTCCCTAATTGCATCTCCTTTTCCAGGCGGGTGTGGACCAATTAAACACACACCGAACACTTTTTTCTTGGGCAGGTTGCTAGGACAAGCCCTTTCCAGCCCCCCAAGGTCCTAAGACGCGTAGGGGCGAGTCATGATCAGGGAAGGACAGCCCTAAAATTCCCTACAGGTAGCCCGAATAGCTCAGCTGGAATCGAGCGGGTGACACCCGACTGTCAAGCGACTGGCAGATTCTGCGCGGGATACCCGCGTACCTTGGCAAGAAATTCGCGGGTGTGCCAATTCGCGTCCGCACGCTGAAAAATGAAGTTACTGACATGTAGATGCTGAAAACCACATACCATGCGCTTTAAACGAAAACCAGAGAGTTTTGGCATGTAATAGTATTACATGCCAAAACTGCTGTTTTGTGGTGTATTACTAATACACCACAAAACAGCGTGAAAACAGCAGGGGAGGCATCACGATTGAAGGCGAGTTCACGGGTTCAACATATATGTCACTCATACATGAGATACTGTTGGGTTTTGTGCTTCATCATGTCATGTTAATTTGAGGTAATTGTACTTGAATAATTAGCTGTGAGTTATTAATAATTAGCTGTGAGTTAACTTAGCTGTTAACTCAAGGTGAGCATGCCTTGGCACTGGCTAAAGACAATCAATATATGGGTATTAATGTATTGAAGGATAAACCTTATATGGCTGTCGTATACTTCCATCTTTTCGTGGCTGGAAAACATGCAGATATCCTTGATATCCTTAATATCTCTCTCCCCCCCCCCTCTCTCCCCTTCTCTCTCTCTCTCTCTCTCTCTCTCTCTCTCTCTCTCTCTCTCTCTCTCTCTCTCTCTCTCTCTCTCTCTCTCTCTCTCTCTCTCTCTCTCTCTCTCTCTCTCTCTCACTCTCTCTCTCTCTCTCTCTCTCTCTCTCTCTCTCTCTCTCTCTCTCTCTCTCTCTCTCTCTCTCTCTCTCTCTCTCTCTCTCTCTCTCTCTCTCTCTCTCTCTTCCCTACCCTTCCCTCCCCCCTCCCCCTCCCTCTCGTGTTTTTGGACTACACCACCTGTTTTCGGCCCTAGATCCCGCGTTCCCGCATGCACGATTTCTGGTGTGCGGTTAGGATATGCTTCACTCTTAATTCTAAATATGTGCATCTGAGTACTTTTAGGATAAGGGTCCGAAACCTGTAGTTCTGGACCATTAGTGAGACCCGAGTTCAGGAAAAAGGGTCAGGTGTATTGCTGAACAGCGCAATCTTCACGCGCTGATCTGAGTAGTTGTAGGCGTAGAACCCAGAAGGGCAGGCAGTCATTCGATCTCCAAAGGCTTCTTTAAGCCGTCTTCTGATTGACTCGTCTGTCTTCTCTTTAAAGAGACAAATTTGTCTTGCTTTCTTCTCTTCTCACAGTGTGTGAGTAACTCCTTGAAAGCAGTTGTCTAATCTGGTAAGACTCCGGGTTCATACAGTCTTGTTTCGTTGTCGAATGTGAATGCTGAATGGTATTTATTTACTGACATAACTTTGTTAATTATACAGATCGTGCACCAATTCTTCACAATTGACTGCTTGTGCCTTACCGAATTGGTGCAATACCCTGGTGTGACGTTGTCGTATGTGATTAGTAGTTTATTGAAGATGCAAGATACTAAAGGTAGTTGTGTGCTCCACAGGATGATATATATGTGTGTATATTGATCATCTATATCTAATTGTTACTACCTTGGATCTTGCAGGTAATGCTAGATAGTGCATGTGTTCGTTCGACGTTGTAAGTCATTCGATCTCTAAAGGCTCCTTGAAGCCGTCTTCTGATTGATTCGTCTGTCTTCTCTTTGTCTTGCTTTCTTCTCTTCTCTTCTCACTGTGTGTTAGTAATTCCCTTGAAAGCAGTTGTCTAATCTGATCGTGCATCAATTCTTCACAAGTAATTGCTTGTGCCTTATCGAATTGGTGCAATACTTGGATGATATACATGTGTGTATATTGATCATCTATATCTAATTGTTACTACCTTGGATCTTGCAGATTACAGATACTCCTGCTTGGCGCATGTGCACGACACACTACTGCTCCATGGTCATTAGGATATTGAGGTCCCTGCGCCCGTGCCGACTCCTTCAAAACAGTATTATGACCGACCTGACTCGCGGTATGGTTCTTGGGTGCCCAACATTCCGTTTTTATATTCGCCCTGGCATAGCATAAACAACCTCAGCTCTATCATCAAATACTGGATTGGTACGCGATGATTACCTGAATCCTAGGCTTCATATGGTACCTGGCACGCCTGAGTCTTTGGAGGGCCGGTCGTCTGAAGGTGGTGACGAGTCAACATGAGGTTTATCGTACTTAGGGCTGTACAGTCAACATGTTGTCCATCCCCGTTGCGAAAAGTCAACATGTTGTCCATCCCCGTAAATTACCCTTACAAGCCCCCCCCCCCTTCTTTTCCCGGGGAACCCGACTACTACTCTGTCCCTTGCGTTGTATAAGGCGAGGGTGCCTCCCGTAGAATGGTCCCTGCAAATGTTGCAAAATATCCGAGGTGCCCGACTGCCTTTTCAGATGTTTTGCGGGCCGGCCCCACAAGGCGCCCAACATGCCAAGCCCAATCCCCGTACGGGACCCGCACGGGGTCTCGTACCATGAATTATGACCCATTTCTTCACTCCAACTATTACTCTCCCTTGTCTTGTTCATTTGCGCCTTCTCCTTTAAGTGGGCAAACCAGGCGGTCCGGGCAATCCTATACAAAACATATATGCAAAGGGGTCTTCTCCTCTGCTTCAATATTGGTACGGCTGCCATTGCTTTTTGGTAAGACTTGGAACTGAGTGCATTGTGTTCGCTCGAGTTTTTCTTTGACATCAGCCCCGGCCAGACAACGGACTCATGCACTAACAACTGAGTTCTAGTGATGATTACAAAACAACTAAAGTAAATTTTTAGCAAACAACAATCTGTTACGGCTGATCCGTAAGGGGTAAGACA
>KV908338.1:1020658-1080658 GCA_002005505.1 Botryococcus braunii | reverse complement strand
GGGGAATCCCTTCAAGGAAAATTGGGCGCTGTCACAGGTGGGAGTCGGCGTGATGCAACGTTGTTGATAAATTGGCCAGATCGTAACTGTGTCAATTGTGCGCAGTTTTGGTATACCCATGAAACAGCCGTGACCATTGCACGAGTTGTGGCTGACTACGTAGGGACGTTGGGGCGCATTGCTTGCGTTGCATGCCCTTCTCTTTTTCACGAGCTGTCAAAGTCTTATCCGCAGGTTCGATGTGATCTTTTTGAGTTTGACACCCGGTTCCAGGTGAGAATACTGCAAGGATTCAGCTCGCTTTCTGACCCAGCAAAGGAGGTTCGGGGGTTTTTGTTCTGAAACTAGTAGACACCATTTACAGGGACTGGGTAACTTCCATTTTTACGACTACAACTCACCCTGTGGGATTGATGGGACATTGCTTCGTGCATTTGACCTAGTCATTGCAGATCCGCCTTACCTGGTAAGGTTTCGCTTACTCTTCTTCAAAGATAGCCGTCCCCATTGTGCCATGTTTTTGCCTGCTGATCGTCTTGATGGTGCTGTGTTGATTGCAGAGCAAGGACTGCCTTGAAAAAGTCGCAATAACAATCAAGGCACTAGCACAAAATCCTTCTACCCCTTCTGCTATACTATTGACCGGGTCCACAATGCGGGACACCGCTGAGGAATGCCTTGGAGTCCGGTGAGATTTCTCTCATTGGCACATGGACCTGTAGAAGCGTACTCTCTGCTGAGGCTGTATGTCATGCAACTTTCTACCTCTTTGGACATGCACCATCTCAGCTTGCTCTGCGAATTTTATGCTGACATGTCTGTCAAATTTGTTCACCTTTTGATGACATGATTCGACTAGCCCAATTGTTCTGCAGGCCTGTGGGCTTTCGACCGCAGCATAAAAGCAAGCTGGGAAATGAGTTCATGTTGTACACAAGTATTGATGCTGTGGCAGAAGCGTTGGGTGGCTACGATATGTAGCGTTTCAGCAGCTGCATGCAGAGGATTCTGGCCCACCTCTGAAAATGGCCTATGTCTTTCTATAAGAAATAAGAATCGCCAACCACAGTTGATAGTTCTGGTAGCTTAATCAGCTAATTGCTCGTTGTCATTCAATATTTAATGTCTTCGGCTTACGTTTAGCCACATGGTGGTGGGATGTTTGTGAACGGACAACTATGGACGCTTTAGTTGGGTAAGAGAAGCAAGTGTGCCTGTTGTGTCAAAGACGAGGAGGATGATTACATATGCCCAGCCACTAGAGGCAGCGTCAAAGGGGCGGAGATTTCAAAAATTTGTTTGGCGGCATATGCCTCTGACTAATTCATATGTGTCATACAGGACTGTGTGCATCTAGCATACCTGATCATGTGTCTGCTGTGTCACATTCCAGTCATATAGCTTTCCGAAGTTCATATCTTATGCTTCTACCCAGGGGTGGGCGGAGGAGCATTGTTCCGTAGTTGTGTGTCAGGTACAGAGGCGGAGGATCGTTTGAGAAGGATTCTGTAGAGAGCTGTCTTCGTTGATCCTTAGAAAGTCTGCATGATGTAGGATGGTACCTTAGTTGGGTTAGCGACAAGCAAGTGATAGCGGTGATTTGAATATATGTGTGAATAACAAAGACCTGTGAAGCCTTCTTTTTCCAGGCCATCCTTTTATCATCGCTTGTTCTGAGTCTGGTGCCTTCTTCAAATGAGATTGATCGTGTCTGACATGCTAGCAATGGCTTGAAGCTGTGATCTTGCAAGACAACGAATTCAAGAAATGCGGGAAGTGTGCACAAGTAGGCTGAGAGATGTTTCATTCTTGATTATTGCTCCTGAGTGGACAATCCACAAATGACGCTGAGTGCAATGCAAATGGCAAATGACAATGTGGTCTTTGATGACGCATTGTGAGCAAGTTTTTTACATGAGATGAAATTGACGGCCTCACGTCCAAGGTTTGACGGCATTTCGGGTTTTTTGCGACGACACCAACATGGCAGCCAATTAGCGGCAAATGTGCGTAGATGCTGAAAGGGTTGGAACACGCATGCTTGTGTTAGTGAGAAAGAATGGGGCATGCAGCGTGTCTGCAATTACTTTGACTACATGTCCATACCTGTCCACCAGGAGCAATCCTTGAAGGCACATATGAAAACGTCAAGGTTTTGGGTCCTAGCAGTTTCAGCGCGACATCTCGCCAGCCCAAAGCTCCTGGCGCAACAGTTTCAGAAAATAGTAGCATCCTTGGCGAGGTAATGCTGAGCTTGCGGCCTGCACACATACGCCTCCCCCTTCCTATGTAAGCCGTGTGCACCCCCCTTTAAACAGCGCACACCTACCGCGTGCACGACCCCACTCGCCACAGCGCGTCCCTTCCACTATGCTGAGGATCAGCCCTTTACAACAGATCTTGGCTGCGACACCCTACTTGGTGACCCCAGTAGAAGTCCCTACGGAACCCCAGACGGTCTGGGCCTGGCCAGGCCCAGACCGTCTGGGGTTCCGTGGGGACTTCTACTGGGGTCACCCAGTGGGGTGTCGCAGCCGCGATCTGTGGGCTAGAAGGGCACCAACTCACCGTGTCGACTCCGGCTCTCCATGAGCCGAAGTCCGGAGTCCAGCCAGACTCTGGCGTCTGGACGCCGGCTATTTCAAATGTCAAAATCGAGCCTTGGTACAAGGTCTTTGTACCTGACAAGCGATGTATCAATCGATCACGATGAGGCTCCATTTTAATTATTTTGCATAACGTGGGGAAGTAAACCTCAATCCTTGGTATGCCCTTGCCTCGGTGAGCGATACCCCAGCACATCAGCATGGACTGGTTGAGTACGTTGCCGGGTATGACGATCAAAAGCGTTGTTTGGCATACATAGTTACTTAAACATCTGAAGTTACTGATTAAAGGTGGAAATCCAGGTCCGGACTGTTCCGGGTTGCAACAACTCGACTTCCTGGAGAAGGTAAGACGGCGACCTTCTTTCTGCTTGCAAATAACGGTATCCCGGATGACATTTTCTTTGACAGCTGACAGGTACAACAAGAGCAAACGTCTTTGGGAAACGCTGAAGAAGGAGAGATCGTCTTATTTGCAAGCTCCGGGTAGACCTCATGTTCAGAGAATCAAGCAAACTCAAGTCGAATCACGTTTAATAAGTATTTAGACAGTTTGACATAATCCTATGTTGTTCACCAGGCAGCAAAAGGGAGGAACAAAAAAGGCTTTTGAGACGCTAAGCCAAGGTGATATTCTTAATCTTAAACCTTCTGGACCCTCTCAAGTCTGTACCTAACAAGAACGACGCAGATGATGATGACGACGACGACTTCTTCAAGATTTTTGCTGTTAAAGACGACTCTGATGAGGAATGTGAACCAACTGCTGCGAATCCTGTGGGGCCCACCGATGAAGAAGTGTCTCATGGAGTTGGCTCCTGTACTGGTGAGCAGTTGCGTCCTTATGTACAATGTCCTGCCCTCGTCTCAAGGGCTTTTTGACGATAAGGTGACCAATGACCCTGTGTGTCAATCTTGCTTTCTATCATGACTTGCCACTTTCTTTAGGAAACTTGGGTTTACTTACACTTCGGGGCTTATAACGCAGAAAGAAGCAGGCCAGGGCCCACTTTCGAAACCGATGTCGCTGAAGAGTCTCATCTAGTTGAACATGAGGACCAGCTTCTGCCTCTGCGTCCCGTCGATGGGATTAAGAGAAGTGATGATTCCGAACAGGTCCGGGTGACCCCAAAAATGGGCAGTTCAGCAAATAGCTAACTAATGCAACCTCTTGCTGACGGTACTATCTTAGCTTAAGCGGGTAGCCCGGACCTAACACATTGTGTACTGACTGCAGGCAACGCAAGACGATGACGGCCACACTCGGATCGATGAGAGACACCCAGTAGAGGCGATTCACATCCAAAACTGCCAATTGTCTCCAGAGAAAGAAGCAATCACCCTGGCTTTATCAACCGCAACTGATATGGAAATCCTGCCGATGAAGAGGTAAATTGCACACTGGATCATGGACACCTTGGCAAGTTGACACACTGATGTTTGGGCCGATTGAAAGGATATGCAAACGCGAGCAAACCTGTACAACGGATGCTTACCGGTAAATGCTTTTGCATATCTTGCCATTGAAAAGCCCAATTTGCAAACCCTTAAACAGTCATAATTTACCTAGGGGGCCAACAACTGGTTACAAATTCAACATAATTAATCAAAAACTTGCAACCCTTGAGCAAAGTACCCAATCTATAAATCCTGCTTGAAGGAGGTGAAGGGTGCCTGCATAGGGCTAATGGTGACCTGGAGAGCAAAAACAGCCGGACAGTCATCAACTGGACAGCAGTATCAAGTGCAGCACAGCGAGCACCAATACCTCCACAGAAATTCCGCAACACCCCTGCCCAGACCAAAGCTGATCTCAATGATCGGCCACCTTCAGGTTGCGAACCTGCCTCTGTCCCATCAGAATCTTTGCCTGACACAGCCATATCCAACTCGATTGCAAGTCATGATCCGATAGTCCTTGATGAAACCTTTCCACCACAATCGCAAAATGCTCCTGAACAGCCAAGGCATGACGATGATGCTTCCGGAAGACTCCCTGGCGCAGGGCTGTGTGGAGCGAACAATGCATCCCGAGAAGTCAAGGGGCAGCTTGAATTGCTTTCCAACCCAGTCCTATCCATTAATGGGGAAATTCGTGCCTTCAATGCCTTCCGGACCCCAGCGGTTGAAAGGATACATGGGGGGTCTGTCCTCCATTTAGTATCTTCACCCACTTCAAGCGGCCCCCTGTCAGCACCTGCAGATGGTATTGCAGATAATAATCAGGATGACGCGATCATGTATACTGAAGAAAAAGCCCTGCCGAAGTACTCCCATCAGTTATTCCCTGTAGCGGATCCTCAATCTCCAAAGCAAATGCAGGTTGATGCTTCAGCAGCCAACGCCAACCTGGAACCTTCCTGCTTCACGGCAAATTGCAACACCCTTGGATCTGGACAGGTCCATGCTTTGCTGAAGGCACAAAGCACGGCTGACACACCTCAGAATGGTTCCCAAGAAAATGCATCAAGAAATCCTGTGTCGTCAACTGAAAAGTATCCAGAGCCCCGTTCCATGTCCGCAGCGGAGTCATTCACCAAAGTCCCAGATATCGTGAGCCTTCAAACCCCAAGATACAATAACGGGTCCAGCAGCCTGGGCCATCCCATGCTGAGCATGCCCAAATGCCCTGAAAACAATCCACAAAGTATCCCTCCTTCCTTCCCAAGACATGAACTGACAGCCAGCTTAATGGCGCCTCCCAAGGGCAGAAGTGATTCTGAAGGACTGATTCAGCAACAACCAGTCAGCCACGATTTAGCAACAGCAAATCCCACCAATGATCATCCAGGACCCTCCACTGGATGTGGTGATATGCCAGCTAACTGCACCGCATTGCCTGCATATTCTCAGAGTGCCAATGTACAGGGGTCTCTAGATCCTGCTCCAAGAAGTTCTCCTGCAACTCCTATCATTGGGCAGGGTCACTTCAGTCCCTTTGCCGCCCCCACAATGCCTAAACGAACAAGCGGAACCAGCAGGATCAAGGCTTTGCTGGCAAAGAATTCTCCTGCGACACGGAAAGCTGCAGAAATTGGAATGCAGTCAGTGATGCAGCGCAATCGTACCATTGAGACACAGCATCCCCATTCCCCATTCAATTTTGTAGCTCAGCCTAAGCGGCATTCGGGACAAAAAGGGGTGACAAAGATAACTTTGCAGCCAAGAAGCACAAGCTCCAGACCTCGGCAGAGCGGTTTCCTATTCAAACCCCGCCAGGACGCCACCAAGTTGGGGTTGGCAGCCCACAGCACGCAATCTGTCATCGCTGAAAGTCTAGAGAAGAGTAGCCCTGCAGGTAAAAAGTTATACACCTTGTCACACAACCCAGCCACAGGAGCAAAGCCAGAACAGTCAGCATTAACAACAAGCCTGCATGCAAGAGACCAGGCACATGCTAATCTCCAGATGGCACCCACTCCAGCACCAAGCATGGCAAGAGGAGCATCGCCAAATGCTAAGTTAGCCCCAAGTAAGGAGACAGAAGCAACAACAATCAACCATACTCTGCCACGGTCCCCTGACAAGTACATGGTGGTGACCACCACCCATGATGATGGTTCCAAGACCACTAACCCAAGAAGTCTTGACAAGTCTCAGCCCATCAACCAGTTACGAACCACAGCCTCAGACAGAGCAACAGTGGTCTGCGAGAGTTGGATGACTGCAAGGAGTGCCACAACTCAGCTTGCTGCAGAAACGCAGAAATTGACTCAGGTGAGCCTTTTTCTACCACTTCTCGGAGTTTATCTTTTGTTTACAATTTATTCCCATTATGTGAAGTGCTGAATGCGTGCTCCAACTAAATCCGCAAACCATCACCCGCAAGTCAGCCCTGTTCTGTACCTACACCAGTTCGCAACTTTCACTCCGCCTTTCATAGGGCAGAATTTAACTTCTCGCATTCCTTTCTTTGCAGATGCTCTTCGATGTCCAGCAATTGGAAAGTGAAGCTCTGGAACTGCATGTGCGACTCGCTGTGCATGGGAATAGGCTGGCTCGGCTTGACAATCCAATCATGCTTGATGCCTTCAAGCGGCTTAAGCGGGAAGCAGACAAAATTATCATGAAGGAAGAGTGAGTGAGAAGTGCTGTGCCATGTTAGATGGCAGGACAAGGCACGCACGTTAACTGCAAATTTGCCTACATGCCATGCATGGGGACATATTTTCCTCAGACTTTCCGTGCTCCCAAGGGCTGTCCACACCAATTTGTATACCTTGTAATCTCGGCCCATCTTAAGACTCTCTTCCTGTGTTGCAAAGGGAATTGCAAGGTTGCCCTTACTCATATGCAAAGCCACCTACACACATGGCAACCCAGAGCCCTGCTTGTAACTTTTCACACCCCATAGGGTGCCTCGAAACTGTCGCTACCTTAAACTATGAGCGAATCTGCCCTCCTGCATATGCTGCAGAGACTTTCTCTACCCCTGAACTGTCAAGCAGTAGGCGCAAACAAATCTCTTCTAGTTCGAAAGTGTATTCCAAACCAGCTGTTGTTGTCGATACTGTTCACTTCTGGGTCCGAATTGCTCCTAGGGAAGTGAGCATGACTCAGCTATCTCCCCCACAATGACACTAATGTAGTGATATCATAGAGTCACCAGGGGGCTTCAGATTATCGGTTTGCGGCGGTCACACTCGTTAACTGTCCAGAACCCTGCATGCGCTTGAGGGTGTTCGCCAGCCTGCACAACCAGGGCCCCGGGAAACACCTCAGCTGGCATAATGTGAGACAAGCTGTTGCTGTTCTCCTGTTAACAATCTGATGCTTACTAAGCACCACACAAGTAGGTATGGAACAAGACATGGATGGATAGCCACACCAACGTTGTCTGGAATCAGCACCAGCCTGCTGTATATGGGGATCAACCAAACTGCCATACCGAAAAGGTTCCAACATGACGGAGCAAAAAATGACTCACCAACTGCAAGTCACGTGGGCCCACAAAGCCGTAAGTGGCACAGCCAATTCCTCTGAGCATGTTGGCTAAGTTTTGATGAGAGCAAGGGGCTGTCGGCACTCACCAATCCAACCCCTCGTACAAGCCTTCTCCCTTAATGGCAATGGCTCCCTGAACATGCCACTTGCGGCCTTTCAATTGTGCAAGGCCGAGTGCTTCACAGACTTCCGCTGTTGTCAATGCACCTTTCTGCAAACACCCAAATGCTGATAAGATGGTTGAAGGGGAGTCCCACGCTTCAGTACTGGACATCCTAGCCCTGCCACAACAGCCTGCGATCCCCGGGGTTTACCAGGTCTTGTTTATTGGCAAACACCAGGACAGCACTGTGTCGCATGAGAGGATCTTCCACAATGGCCTGCACATTGCAAATGCCCAGATCTTATTCATGGTGAAAAGCCGATTGGCAAGTGACAAAGCCACGTGTCGAAAGAACTCAAATGAAATGCAGAACAGGGCAGTTGACATGGGCTTCTCGGATCAAACCTTGAATTCACTGGCAGCTCGGTTGACACGTTCTCTGTCCTGGCTATCCACAACATAAATGAGCCCATCTGTGTTGTTGAAATAATGTCTCCAAAGTGGACGCAGCTTCTCTTGTCCTCCGACATCCCAGACAGTAAAAAGCACGTTCCGATATTGAACTTTTTCTACATTAAAACCTGCATCGACATGTTGTGTGAGGAATATCTCTCTACACATAGCAACTATGAAATGGCAAAAGCTCTCATATGCAAAAGACTTCCAGAGATACTTCTGTGGACCCTGGTGTGCATGTATGTTTGTACTGGCAACAAACAGGGGATGGGAAAATGCAGGTGAAAAGGAATCTGCATCGTGAGGATGTTAGCGGCGCCTTTTAGCTTTCCCACAATTAGAGGGAATGAAGACGCGGATGAACAATTACCAATTGTGGGGACTGTGCTCAAAACCTCTCCAATGTGCAGCTTATAAAGGATTGTTGTTTTTCCTGCTGCATCCAGACCTAACATTACGACCTGCGCAAATCGTTAGAGCCGTCAGTCCTGTGCCTTCTCGGGCATAAGTATGGCTTTGCAAAGCATGAGCTCAAAGCATACCCTCATTTCCTTGTTCCCAAAGACACTGTCAAATATTTTCCTGAATGCATTTCCCATGATTTCTTGATGTATTCCTCTTCTCACACAACAAAACAAAGCCGGGCAAGCGACTCAACCATCTGTTCCGACTTCCAGGGGCGTTTCGCACAAAAAAACAAAATGTGCATCAAAACAAGAAGACAAGATGCACAAAGGCGCTTTGATCCCGTTGAGTAAAACTGGCACGGCTCACGTCTGTTCCCAACGGCAGAACGTACCCTGTCCGGTGTCAAGAGTCCTGACTCTTCCCACGCGACCCTTATTATGGTGACGGGGACGTTATCCCCGTGGGTCCCCATGTTCCAAGGTGTTCCATATGAAACAAGACCATATAAACCACCATTCCAGACCATATATCTTAAACCAGACAGCTACCCTTGCATCCCTTACTCCGTATCGTCTTCTTCAAACATGGGCAACCATCTGCTGGCCGGCAACCAACTGTACTTCCCATTGGGGGAACTCCCCCCAGGGTCTCCCCAGCCATCTCGTATACGTCCTTACCAGCAAACCCTTTCCTTTCATATCTTAACGTGTTTGCAAACACAACAGTAAAATCCATCAGTTAAAGTTTTTAATCAACACTTGTTCCATCAGGAATTATGTAAATATGGACTGTGCCAAATGTGTAAATCCAAAAAGCCTCTTTCAAGTACTTCAAGTACTAATTCAGAACTCCTCACGAGGCATCAAAGAGTTGTGCACACGTGATGAAACACGTGTTTCATCACAACACTTCGATGCCCCGGAGAAGTTCTGGGTTGCGAGTTCTTTACTGTGGACGTGCACAAGATGAATCAATCATATGGAGAGTCCATTTTCGAGACGTCATCCTACGTTTTGAATGGACGGCTGAGTTGCATGAGGGCACTGCATTCTGCGGACAGCAACGCATGTCTTGAGACTCACCCAAATGTCAGCAGTTGCATATGAGTTGGCTGATCAGTGCGAAATTGGCTTGGACCTCCGTCGAGTAAGCGGTTTGCATGCGGGCTTTTGAAGGAACGATAGTATTGTTACACTAGCGTTACTGTCATCAGCAGACGAGACTTGATGCCTGCTTTTGGGTACATGGACTCCAACTAGTAAGGTAAGAAAATGAGATAAATGACGGGGGCTGCCAGATCTCTTGCCGCATTCATCTCTGCGTGCCTGCATGTGTGTGTGTGTGTGTGTGTGTGTGTGTGTGTGTGTGTGTGTGTGTGTGTGTGTGTGTGTGTGCGTGCCTGCGTGTGGGCCTGCGTGCGCACATGCTGTCTCGGTCTCAGACTTGAACCCTTCACACTCCTCGTACGTTCAACAGCCTTATAGATAGCCCTGTCAGCCCCATGGCGCACGTCCCAAAGCACACCCCCATCAGGAGCCGGGTGGCCTACTGGAATTCACTGCATGAGCAATTGGTATCTCCCCTTCTGCGAGTGGGATAAAAAGACAAGCCCACTTCCTTCTGCGATGAATAAAGAGCTAGAGCCACTTGAGCTCCTCATAGACACACGATGACAACCTTCCCGAGCCCCCATTCTTTAGAGAAATACATCCGGCCGGTTCAGCATGAAGACCCCCAAGTATATCAAGTGCAAAAGGTGGGAAGCACCATGGGGGAGGCACTTGCAAGACATCCCATTGCCGCATTGCTAGCTATAGCTGCTGCGCCTCCCAAGATGGAGGCTCCGGAGCTTGGATCCAAGGCGCCTCCTGGAGCAACCCCCACCTCCACGTTCCGGCCAGTGCCAAAGGTGAAGTATCCGCGATCTCTTATGTAATCTTCCTCCACCACCACCACCACCACCACCTCCTCCTCCTCCTCCTCCTCCTCATCCTCGTCCGTCCAATTATCTGGATCCGCACATTTTCTCAGTCTAGGAAGATGAATTTGTCCCACCATGTCGCCAAGCCCGTGACATGTACAGAAAACGGAGCTAACGCCGACCCGAGGTGTCCAACTCACCCATCTGGACTAGGACTTGCGCAGGGCCTTGTGCTGAGCCGCGATGGCCATGCCCATCCCCACCAAATAGACCACCACGTGGTTCGCCACATGTCCATGATGCCCTCACGTTCGAGTCACCGCTTGCCCTCACAGACGGGAGGCACTACATACAGTGTGGCAACAGGTACTGAACGGTAACCCAGTCCTTTGACACTACAGGGAGATAGTCCAACATTTCCGCCGCACCATTACCTGGCATTTCAACCAGCACCAGAAAATCGCAAGCGACATCACGCAAAAGCAGTTTTGATTGACGCTTCATAGCCATGGGGCTTCATAGCTCTTTGAGCTTCATAGCTGTCGGGGCTGTAGCCACTGAGGCTGAAACTGGTGGTGTACAGGGTCCTAAGCTTAATGGCGCAGGGCCTGGGTGGAACAATGGGCGACAGGTTTGCTTGTTCATCTCGACGACTTGATCTAACCTGTCCTGTTATCACCCTGTTGCTGCGCCAACAAGCAAACACTGGGGCTGTGGATGGGAGAGGTACCGCATCGGACGTTGGCGTTATCCACAGACATGCTAGGCCAATCAGCAACGGACATCATATAATGCATACGGGGTGTCATGACGGGATAAAGGAGAAGTGGCAAATTGAGGCGGATCAGTAGTTGCCAGATGTTAAGGTTAGTACTTATGTGTTGTGGTCTGCTGTCTGCGGTCATGGTCAACGGAGAGGATATGTCAGGAAGGAGAAAGGAAAGATCACCCAGAAGCAGCCGCCAGGGCTGAAGAGGGTTGCCACCAACTGGCACATCAGACTTGTACTCATGTAACAGACTACCATCAAAGTGGTAACGCACTCTCAACAGTGCGGTAAGTGTTTGGCGCACTAGCCAATATTGTTGTTAACTTTGGCCAGCATTAATGCAATCCTTCAATGTTTCCTGACCCGCAACCAAGTAGAAGAAGACTGCCCCACCTGTCCATCCTGCCTTAGTGTGGCCGTGCATGCATACTGGGGGTTTATTGATGACCCCGGTCGTTCGGATCGCGACCGTGCTGTGCTCCTATATCTCTCACGCCCGGGAGCGTCTGACTGGTTGCTGGCACTCCCACTTCCCCATTTGCAGCAAACAATGGCCCCCAAGTCGTTCCACTGCCGCCTTCAATACCAGCTCTTGATACCCCATCTTCCAGCATTTCCCAATGCCCTGCTCATTGAGGGAGTTGGATGTCAGGGGCAACACGCTGTTCACGGCACCTCAGGGGGGATGTGGCAATTGCCAATTGGCATTATTCAGTTTGCAACGACCTCGACACGGTCCTCACCTCTGCTTGTTAGCACATCACCCACCCCTGTTCTGACCAGGAGCGTCGTCGTGCACACCTCCGCCTCGATGTGTGGGAGGCGGCTCGCCACCTTTACATCGACATCGTTGACTCGTCACAGCTCAACGCCGCCAATTTGCAGCACTTTGCGGGGCCACCGTGCGAGCTGCCCGCTATGCTGTCTTGCTGCTGCGTCAATGACCGCCCGTGGCCTTTCAAGCGTAGCAACTTAGAACTGGCGGAGGGGGGGTGAAGGGTTGCATGCTGATGCGCTGGCCTTGGTTAAAAGAGTCCAGGGGCTTCTGAACCAGGCCGTCATTGCACAAGAGGATGTGGAGGGATATTCTATCCTGCGTCGAGTCAATTTCGAAATGAATTCAATATTGCTGCCGCTGTGGGTCGTCAGCTGGCTGCCCGCGAGGTGTGACTTGAAGCTTGAAACATTTGGGGTTTGGGTCGTTGAAATAGTGGGCTGCTCTTTTAGTTTCACTCTTGCGAAGGGAAGAAGATTACATGTGTCAAGCGACCAGAGGCTGATGAGAGGGTGCACCTCCCACAGTAAGCAAGTTTCTGCAACGAGACGCAAAACTTTCATTTGGCGGCTTGGAGATTCTTCTGTCACAACAAGGTGTACAAAGGGCAGGCTTTGCTACAGGATCGGGAACGTGCCTTGCAAGAATTGGAAGAAAAATATACATCACATGACCCGTGCCTTGTGTAAACCCGTGCTTCTTGCCTCTCTCTCTTTCCCATTTGTTCCCTTCCCCATTATTAAACCTGTGATTCTCTTGAATTGAGACACCCTTTGGAGATTGCCAATGGGCCTTCGGGGCCAGGGTTCCCAGTGTGCAGTCTACATCCTGCCAGGCAGTTGGGGGAACGCGGGGGGAGGGGAATTAAAGAGTGGGGTGCTCATCCCAGGGCCACCGGGACAAACACCACATGTAGGAATGATTCAGCGCCGTATGCCAGAGTCCCGTACCTGTATCCACATGCTCCAGCCCACCCCCGCATCCCAACCACTCCCCACCAACCCATGGCTAACCTGAGAGTGCAAGCGTTGGAGTCATAATTGGGTGAGTGGGACGCTCCCCCCGGGATCGTATGTGAAGGATGTGTGAGCGCAGTCTTCCATGTGGCTGCCCGCGCTGTGTATTAAGCCTTGTTTAGTTTGGTCATCAAGGCTGGGAAAATTTCATGAAGGGCTTCAGTCAGTGTTACTGTCTCTGAACCGTACCTGTGTCTGAAAGTTCGGTTGGGATTCCTGGGGTGACATGTGGTCAGCATCTTGGACCAGAACGACTCGTGTACCTGCAGACATTGATCCTTTGGTGTGTTGAAAGGTGAAAGCTTGGGTTAAGGTTTGGTTTATGTCAAGCAGACACCTAGGCAGTATTTCAGGAGACTGTACCTGGGAGGAAGATGATGATGATGATGATGATGATGATGATGACGATGATGACGATGATGATGATGATGATGATGATGATGATGATGACGATGATGACGATGATGATGATGATGATGATGATGATGATGATGATGATGATGATGATGATGATGCCGTCGCAGCCTCGCTTCAGCGCTTGCCGATTCTCTGACAGCCCCAAGCAGAACTCCTCTTGCTACGAAGTTGCCTTGGGTAGTTTTTACAGCTAGGACCATGCCGCCCGCTGCAGCCGAGCAAGCTTTGGTGACCTTCAAGATGCTCCAAACCCAGGTCCTCCAATCCAGTGTCACAGGTGGTGGCAGTGGTTTTGGCCTTTTGCAGCAATCTCTGGCTGGCTTGCCTATTGCCCAAGGGGGTCTGGGGATCACTAAGGCCACTTCCCTTCTGCCCTGTGCCTATCTTGGTTCCGTCACACAGACCGCCCCACTTCAGGACCGTCTTCTCGGTACATGCACTGACCCACCTGTCCCCGCCGCCTTCGCTGCCAAGGCTGACTATTCCCGCTGCCTTAGCTGCCAAGGCTACTGGTCCCAGATTTCGATGCGGCGCTTTTTGAAGACCCAGATTTTGTTCGTAGCAGAGTGCAAGCCCGGCTGTCCAAACCATTGAATCAGATGGAGGATTTTGATGACCCTGCTCGCTCGGATCGCAACCGTGCCTTGCTCCAATCTCTCACACAGCCGGGAGCGTCTGACTGGTTGCTCGCTCTCCCAGGTCCCAACTGCAGCAAACAATGGCCCCCGGGTCGTTCCTGCCGCCTTCAAGACCAGCTCTTGACCCCCAGCTTCCAGCATGGATCCCAATGCCCGTGATGCTTGCGGGGGTTGGATATCTGGGGCGACCATGCTGTACACTGCACCTGATCAGGGGGAAATATGGCAATTGTCGGCCAGCATTAATGCCCAATATTACTCCATTCGTAACGGCCTCGACGCTGTCCTCACCTCTGCTCGTCAGCACGTCACCCGGGAACGAGCCTTTCCCACCCCTGTCCCTGGCCAGGAGCGCCGTCGCGCAGACCTCCGCCGCCACGCATGAGAGGAGGGTCGCGACCTCTACATCGACATCGTTGACTCGTCACCATCCACCGCTGCCAATTTGCAGCACTTCGTGCTGGGTGGGGCCGCCGCGCGCGCTGCCAAGACAAGCAGACCCGCTATGCTGTCTTGCTGGCGCGTCAACGACCGCCCGTGGCACCCGTCATGGCTGTGGGTCGCCACCATTGCTTCATTGTCAAGCGTCGGGTCAGTTTCATAAGTGCGGCCGCTGTGGGGTCGCCAGCTGGCTGCTCCCCGGATTGAGCTGTAGCTAGATACCTTTGGGTTTGGGTTGTTGAACGTTGGGCTGGTCTTTTTCAAGAATTAAGAGTGAAGCCTATTCTGACCGCATACCAAAATTCCATCATGCAGGGACGAGGAATCTAGGGGCCAAATACTAAAGGTGATATTGAGAGGGAAAGAGAGAGAGGGAGAGGGAGAGAGAGAGGGAGAGGGGGGGGGGAGAGAGAGAGAGAGAGAGAGAGAGAGAGAGAGAGAGAGAGAGAGAGAGAGAGAGAGAGAGAGAGAGAGAGAGAGAGAGAGAGAGAGAGAGAGAGAGAGAGAGAGGGGGGGGGGGGGGGGGGAGGGAGAGAGAGAGAGAGAGCGCGCGCGAGACAGAGGGATTTTCAGACAGTCAGTCAGACA
Organism: Botryococcus braunii; assembly: GCA_002005505.1. NCBI lineage: Eukaryota > Viridiplantae > Chlorophyta > Trebouxiophyceae > Botryococcus > Botryococcus braunii. The sequence continues at coordinate 1,065,576 of KV908338.1, read as the reverse complement.
ATCGTAAGGCGTAACGACAAACGTAAACCCTTGGGGGGGGGGGGGGGTTTAGGAAGCTGGAGAATGGATAGATTGTGGTGAAAGGGAATCTGGACCCCAAAGAGGAAAGCCGCAACGACAAACGTAAACCCTGGCGGGTGTGTAGTAGACTGTAGAATTGTTGCATGGTGGTGAAAATCAAACTAGTCCCAAAAAAGTAATCTTAACTTGTATGTAAAGGGGTGGGTGTGGAATCACATGAGAAGTTAGGGAAACGCTGGTGCGGGTTCGAAAAGCGAAGGCAGGGCAGTATTGCATGATAAGGGAAGTGTGCATAAATAGTTTGCGGTTAGAATAGGCTTCACTCTTAATTCTAAATAGTTTTGTCCTGTAGGGAAAAGGAAGGAAAAGGGAGGGATAGAGAGAGACATATAGATAGATAGCTGGAGAACTGATAGATGGTGGTGATAATTAATCTGGACCCTAAGAATAGGTGTCATAGATAGGTGTGATAGAGAGAGAGAGAGAGAGAGAGAGAGAGAGAGAGAGAGAGAGAGAGAGAGAGAGAGAGAGAGAGAGAGAGAGAGAGAGAGAGAGAGAGAGAGAGAGAGAGAGAGAGAGAGAGAGAGGGGGGGGGGGGAGGGAGGGAGAGAGACAGGGGGCTTGTGCAGACAACCGAAAGGCGTAACGACAAACGTAAACCCTGGCTGGTGCGTAGCAGGCTGCAGAAATGATGGATGGTGGTGAAAATCAAACTGGACCCTTAAAAAAGGAATTTGAACTTGTGTGCAAAGTGGCAGCAGTAGAATCCCCTGAAAAGTTTGGGAACTGGTGTTTGGTTCGGAATAGCGAATGCAGGGCAGTATTTTGTCAGACAATTGTAAGGCGTAACGACAATTGGAAACCCTGGGTGGTGTGTAGGAAGCTGGAGAATTGATAGATGGTGGTGAAAATTAATCTGGACCCTAAAAATAGGGATCTGAACTGGTGGGTAAAGGGGCTGGTGTAGAATCCCATGAGAAGTGCGGGAACTGCTGGTTTTGGCGTGAATGGCGAAAGCCGGGGAGTATTGCATGATAGGGGAAGTGTGCATAGATACATAGTGTCAAAGATAGGCGTGATAGAGAGAGAGGGGGGGGGGGGGGGGGGGGAGAGACAGAGGGATTTTGTCAGACAATCGTAAGGCGTAAAGACAAACGTAAACCCTGGATGGTGTTTAGGAAGCTGGAGAATTGATAGATGGTGGTGAAAATTAATGTGGACCCTAAGAATAGGGATCTGAACTTGTGGGTAAAGGGGCTGGTGTAGAATCCCATGAGAGGTGCGGGAACTGCTGGTTTGAGTCTGAATAGCGAAAAGCAGGGGAGTATTGCATGATAGGGGAAGTGTGAATAGATAGAGTAGTCCTGCAGGGAAGATGAAGTAAGAGGGCGAGAGAGAGAGAGAGAGAGAGAGAGGAGAGAGAGAGAGAGAGAGAGAGAGAGAGAGAGAGAGAGAGAGAGAGAGAGAGAGAGAGAGAGAGAGGGATAGAGAGGGATAGAGAGAGAGGGGGGGGGGAGGGCGGGAGAGAGACAGAGGGCTGTTGGTAGACAACCGAAAGGCGTAACGACAAACGTAAACCCTGGTTGGTGTGTAGCAGGCTGTAGAAATGATGGATGGTGGTCTTTTTATCCCGCTCGTTTAAAAGAAGAACATATGTCCAGCCCAGAGGGCACGATGAGATGCAAACGGATAAACCAACGCTATTTGAGAACTTAAAGTTGTGTTTATTACCACTGATACAACGCCAGAGTACCTGGCCCTCCGGCTGAGGGGAGGAAAGGAAAGGAACTAGTAGCGGAACACATTTAAGAGAAAAGTGAATATATCAGTCTCAGGCCCCCAGTGCCCCAATAGTCACGTGTCGACAGCCGAAGAGCTGCAGGTGTAAAAAATATGTAGATCGGGCAAAATTTTGTGTGAAAGGGATGAGAACAACAAGAAACAGAAAGAGGGGAAGGAGACAAGGGGGAGGGGGGAGGTGAGGGTAGAGGAGAGAGAGGAAGGGGGGAGGAGAGGGAGAGGAGAGAAAGAGGGGGAGGGAGGGGGGTGGAGAGAGAGAGAGAGAGAGAGGGAGAGAGAGGGGGGGAAGGGAGAGAGGGGGGGAGAGAGAGAGAGAGAGAGAGAGAGAGAGAAGAGAGAGAGAGAGAGAGAGAGAGAGAGAGAGAGAGAGAGAGAGAGAGAGAGAGAGGAGAGAGAGAGAAGAGAGAGAGAGTGAGAGAGAGAGGGGGGTGAGGGGGGAGGGAGGGAGAGGGAGGGAAGGGGGGGAGGGAGAGGGAGGGAAGGGGGGGAGGGAGGGGGGGAGGAGAGAGAGAGAGAGAGAGAGAGAGAGAGAGAGAGAGAGGGAGAGAGAGAGAGAGAGAGAGAGAGAGAGAGAGAGAGAGAGAGAGAGAGAGAGAGAGAGAGAGAAGAGAGAGAGAGAGAGAGAGGAGAGAGAGAGAGTGCGGAGGGGACAAAGGGAGAGAGAGGGATAGAGGGGCCGGACAGAGGGGAGAAAGGGACTGAGGGAGAGAGAGAGAGAGAAAGAGGAGGGGGAAGAGAGAGGAAGGGACCAGGGGGGACATAAATACTGCCCTTAGAAGGAATGTATAACACCCAGTGAGAAACATAACAACACACAGACACACGCCAACGGCGGAACACATTGAGGACCAGCAGGAGGGTACTGGGAGTAGAATGTGTGAACGGGGTAATTGTTGTGTTAATTAATTTTATGCCTTTCCCTCAGAGGAGTAATAATGGCAAGTCTCCGTATGAAGACAATACCAATTAGGAAAGAGAGGCAGAACCCTGAGTTCTGCCAGGCAATACATGCATTTGAACGAAGACTATCATAACGCAAGTTACAGACACGTTTGTAGAAAGGAGGCATATGGGGCAAGCACGGATAGGGAAGGCACTTGGTTGGAACTATAGTGGCACTCCGGGTGTCTATCAATCAGTTGCTAACCAGTCCTTGACTTGTATATGTCCGTGCCTACTTAACAACGCACAAGTAGGAGGACATCGTCTAACACCCTCCGTGCCGCCACCATGCAGGTGACTTAATCCTTATTGTATTCCTGGATTTAGCACTCAGATGAACATTGTTAGAACATGTTAGACATATAGAGTTGAGTTTAGCTCATCGGACAAAGTAATGAACACGACCTGGGTGAGAGCAGGTTAGGCGTGTTTGAACTGCGTCACCTTGTTAGGAGAGATGAGAGATATTGTAACACTTGGTTGGAACTATAGTGGCACTCCGGGTGTCTATCAATCAGTTGCTAACCAGTCCTTGACTTGTATATGTCCGTGCCTACTTAACAACGCACAAGTAGGAGGACATCGTCTAACACCCTCCGTGCCGCCACCATGCAGGATACGCCAAGCCCAGAATATTTCAGGTTATGGGCCCACGGGCTCGGATGCTGAGAGTGGGTGGCGCCTAAATCGGAGCTCACTAGACTGTGAATGGCGAAGAAGCGGACAAAGCAAACAGCCAGGAAGACCACCAACCTCAACGTTCCAGCGCGCTTGAGATCAGGACCTCCGTCATACAACGAACTAATCAGAGAAGGAGGACAACGTGGAGACCGCAATCCTGACGAGAGAGCCTTTATCGTCAAAGACTACATCTTTCACCTTCACGTTGGCTGTCCGTTAGCTCAACCCACCTGGTTCAGAAGTAAGATCTTGCTGCTACCTTGCGAGTACTGGAGTTATAAGACAACTGGGGAATTATGACTTCCAAGAAGAAAGGATCATCAGCTAGTGGAGCATCAACGTCAAGCAGTGAACCAGCCTCATCCACACCCATCAGAGAACCGTGTACTCCCAGCACCTCAAGAGGCAGCGGAGATGAGCTGCCCAAGATTATCCCAACAAATGTCAAGGTACACATAAAACTGAAGGAACGGGGGACAAATATTATTGTTTGGAAGAATGCATTTTTGGCAGCAAATGAGTCAAAAGGGTCTTTGCCTGCCATCCTGGAGGCTATGCCTGGTACAGCACATGACGCAGCCGCAATGTTACTGATTTATGAGTCAGTCCCAGAGGAATGGTTGGGACCTCTGTCTAATCTGCCCTCTGCTTATGATGCATATGAGTTCATCTGCAGAAAGTTTATTGGTGGATATAATATCGAGGCCAATGCAGATTGGCTCCAAGAAATGAGCCAGGGAATGAAACATGACGAGACGATTTCGCAATATGTCAACAGAATGATCAACCTGAAGGCATGCCTTGACAGGAACAACCATGCTCTACTGGATGCACACGTTGCAACCCAGATTGTGCAGGGCTTGCCTGATGCAGCTAAAGAGCCAGGAATGATCACAACTGCTGCAGCACAACCCCTGGAGAAGCTGGCTGGACTTCTGCGCAACACAGCAGCTGCAGTGGGTTTTGATGAATATGCTCCTCGCCAACCAAGGGTTTTGGCTCTTGGACAAGGCTCCAGTGGAGCCAATACCCCACCAGCTGCCAGTGCAGTCCATCAGCAGGCCCAACCAACTGTCTCTGAGGCCAAGTCCGAGACTAAGGGCATCTGCAACTACTGCAATAAGAAGGGGCATTACTGGAGGGACTGTCGAAAGAGGAAGCGGGACGAGGAGACCCAACGGAACGTAGTGGCAGCGGTCCAACAATTGCAGGGAATGTGGCCACAGGGACCTCCACATATGGGTGGCCCACACCCTCCTGCAGCCCAGCTGGCGCACCCTGGACTGGATGCCTTTCCGGCATGGTTCCAACCCCCAGCTCCCCCACCTCCACCACCTGGAGGTATGCCATACATAATTTCCCTCAACATCCTGAAGACTCCTGTCAGAAATTCGTCTCTGCAATCCTGGCTGGTGGACAGTGGAGCATCTGTACATCTGGTGAATGATGTGACCCTACTACATAATCCAACTGTGCATGCCAAACCCATCCCATTACATCTGGCCACTTCAGATGCCACTGGAGGAATTGTAGCATCAGGCTCTGTCTGCATCCTCAGTCGAGTGGGAGTTCCCCTGTGGATACATCATGTTCAGTGTGTTCCTTCTGCAACCTCAAACATACTGTCAGTATCTGCAGCATTGCGGGATGGGGCAGTCTTTCGCACAGATGATGTTGGAGCGTTCACTGAAGTCTGTGGTCCAAACAGCTGGAGGTCTCGGATCAGTGCAGAGAAAGGGCTATTTTATATTCATCAAGTTGTAGCTCTGAGTCCCAGTGTTAACCACAGAAGAATTTCAGCTGCTGTGAAGTCCAAAACCCCCACCCAAAACTCACACAACTGTGCCAGACGATACCTCTGGCATAGCAGAATGGGACATCCAGGTGAAACATGGATGCAGCGCCTAACCAATGAGGACCTGGTCTCGGGACTTGATACATCCCTATGTCCCTGCTCCAATTGTCCAGTCTACTGTGAAGCATGTATTGAGGGAAAGACGTCTCGGCCTCCATTTGGAATAAGCAGTAGACCAGCTGTTGAACCACTTGACAGAGTACATATTGACACTGTGGGCCCCATTTTTCCTGCTGCAGTAACTGGTGAACGTTACTGGGTGACTGCTTTGGATGAGTCATCTCAGTTAAAGGCGGTCCTGCCTGTGAAGTCCAAAGATGCCATCAGTGCTGCTGTGAGGGACCTCATTCTATACTGGCAGACCCAGAAGAAAACCAAAGTGAAGTGTGTCCGGTGTGACCGTGGAACTGAATTTCTGAATGCCACGTTCAAAGAATTTTGTGCATCCCAGGGGACTAAATTGGAGACCTCAGCTCCTTACACCCCGCAACAGAATGGAGCGGCTGAAAGAGCCAATCGCACCCTCAAGGAACGTACCAGGACTCTTCTGGCTTTTGCAGCTGCCAGTCCAACGTTGTGGAAGGAGGCCCTGGAAACTGCATGCACCCTACTGAACATGGGTCCCAGTACCGGGAGGGACCGCACGCCATCAGAATTATTTTTTGGCTACAAACCAAATGTAACCCCACTGCGTACCTGGGGTTGCTTGGCCTTTGTGCACATTCCTGATGTCCAGCGCTCTGTGTTTTCCCCTAAAACTGTGCCAGGGATGCTTACTGGTTACTCAGCCTCCTCCAAAGCCTATCGGATCTATGTGGGAGGGGGTATCTGGAAGGAGAGCAGAGATGTGGTTTTCGTGGAGCACCTCAGGGGAGCCTCTCGGGTTGGCATGAGCGTTTCCTCAACACAGTCTACAGAGTTTCTGTGTCCTGAGCCCTCTGCAAGTGACACTCCCCCAGTCTTTCCCGGCACCTCCCCTGGCACAACCAACATCAGCCTTGAGACAGATCTTGATGACCCACACAGTGAGCCTGAGTACCTGCCAGCCTCCAGCAACCTCCCCACACAGCCTGTCACAGGACCCCCCAGTGAGGCTGAGCCCGAGCCTGAATCCAGAAGACTGTGTGACCCAGTGGAGATGGATCAAACCCTGGAGGCAGTACAGGACTTAGCCAGAGGAGTGAGACAGGACTCCCACCTTCGACCGCAGATGGAGCGAGCCCAGGAGGTCCTCAGACCAACTAGGTCTGATTGCCGCAACCACCAATTGGATGGCCTGACCCGGGCTCAACGACACGAACAACGCACTGCCGCCAAAGACCTCCTGCTGCCACAGGAGAAGGGAGAGAGCAGAGAGCGAGAGGGGTTGACTGAATGTGACTCTCTGTCACAGGGACCAGGGGAAGTGCAGCTAGAGGGTGATTCACATGAGGGGCATGAATTGCATGTGAGTGCAGTGAGGGGGGCAGCTACATGCAAAGCTGCAAATGGTCCCGGGGAGCTGAGCAGTATGGGTGGGTCTTGTTCAGTGACTAAGAGAAATGTAAGAGATGTGACCATGCAGAGTTCTTCTGGCAACCCGTCCAGTCAGAGCACTCCTGGACGGGACTGTGGTGGCAGCCACCGGTCAGAGGAAGCATCATATGCTTTCTCTGCACCAGCCAAACATGATTGTGAGCGGGAGACAGGATCTGCATCCTTGACTCCATGTAAGGGACGAGAGGAGGAGGTGAATCAGGAGCACAGACATTGTGGAGACAGACCAAATTACAAGTGCTCACTGAGAGGTACCTGTGCCTGGGAGAGTGATGTCAGAGATGTGAGGTCACTCCCAACAGTGACATGCAGTCGGTCTGAGAGGCATGTGGATCACATAAATCAGGGGAAGTATGCAGACACTCTGCCATATCCCGATGTTGCTTGTGAGAGACCTGAAGAGTCTGAACTCTTGCAGGCATGTCAGAGTGTGTCTGAGGAGGTGAATCGGAAGTCTGGACAATGTGAAGGGATTCCAAATTACAAAGACTGTCCGAGAGGTACCTGTGCATGGGAGGATGATGTGAGGGATGAGCAGAGTAACTTGTGCAAAGCCAAGTGTGAGTCCAAGCGAGAGCGTGCTATGAGAGAGCATTCTACTTCTACTGGAGAGCCTGTGATGTGTAACTCAGCGAGTGTCAGTGGAAGAGTAGTGGGTTCTGGACAAAGTGAGAGAAAATCAGGCAATTCAGAGGAAAAGCACACAGGTGTCAGATTTGGGAAAATTCACGTTCCCTCTAATTTGAGAGAAGCACAGATGTCTCCCCAGTGGGAATACTGGAAGGCAGCTATGCAGGAAGAGCAAAATTCTCTAGATACTCATGAGGTCATGGAGTATGTTCCGAGACCTCGTGGACATAAGGTTATTCCAGTTCACTGGATATTTTCAGTGAAAATGGATGCACATGGCAATGTTGTGAGATTCAAGGCCAGATTAGTGGCACAGGGATGCAGACAAATCCCTGGAGTGGATGTGATGGAGGTCTTTGCTCCTACTAGTAGCTATGGAGCTAGAAGAGCTCTGCTTGCTGTTGCTGCAAGAGAGGGCTGTGAAATTCATCAGGTGGACGTTAAGACCGCCTTTCTGAATGGTGAGCTCGAGGAGGAAGTATATGTAACGCAACCTCCTGGCTTTGAGAATGGTGATAAGAATATTGTGTGCCGATTGAGAAAGGCGTTGTATGGCCTGAAGCAGGCTCCACGTGCCTGGCACAAAACCCTGAATGACAAACTTGAAGTCATGGGGTATGAGGTGTGCAAGAGTGATGCGGGAGTGTATGTGAGATGCTCTACTGATGGAGGAAAGTCCTATGTGCTGATCTATGTTGATGATCTTCTGATAGTTTCCAAGGGCATGTCAGAAATCGAGAGAGTGAAGGGACTTCTCAAGAAAGAATTCACCATCCATGATCTTGGGGAAGTGAAGGATTTCTTGGGATGTCAAGTGATGAGAGATAGAGATAAAGGGCTGATCACCCTGAGTTGCATCCCTAAAATCGATGCACTTGTAGAGAAATTTGGCTTGGATCTTGAGTCAGTGGGACCTGATACTCCCATGACAAAAGATTTCGTAATGTCCCAAAGGCCTGCACCGAGAGATGGGAGCGACAGCATTGGTGCTGGCAGTCCACTACCTCCAGGTCACCGTTACTGTGAGTTAGTAGGGTCTCTTCTGTATATAGCCAACACCACACGTCCCGATATAGCTCAGGCAGTAGGTGTATTGTCTCGTTATCGCATATCTCCCACCACAGCACATTGGAATGAAGCCATCCGTGTGTTGAAGTATCTGAAAGGAACCCGAGATTTGGTTCTAACTCTCGGAGGGGGGGAGATAGAGCTAGAAGGCTATGTGGATGCCGACTATGGAGGTGATCAGGATCATCGCTTCTCTACCACTGGCTTTGTCCTCACTGTGTTTGGAGGAGCAGTAGTGTGGGGAAGTAAAAAGCAATCTGCTGTTGCCACTTCAACAGTGGAGGCTGAATTCATGGCAGCAAGTGCTGTTGTGAAGGAAGCAAATTGGCTGAGAGGTTTCCTGGAGGAAATTGGAGTGTTACCGTGGATAGTGAAGATTCATTGTGACAACCAAGGGTGTATAAACCACCTGAGGAATCCGGTGTACTCCAAACACACAAAGCATATTGCAATTAGCTGTCATTTCGCACGTGAAGCTATTGCAAAGGGGCAGGTTGAATTCAAGTACATTCAATCTGCTAGAAATGTGGCTGACATTTTTACCAAACCACTAGTTAGACAAGTGTTTCTGGGACATCGTAACTCACTGGGACTGGCCAAGTTTCTGTGAGGTAAAGGCAAGGGGAAGTGTTGTGTTAATTAATTTTATGCCTTTCCCTCAGAGGAGTAATAATGGCAAGTCTCCGTATGAAGACAATACCAATTAGGAAAGAGAGGCAGAACCCTGAGTTCTGCCAGGCAATACATGCATTTGAACGAAGACTATCATAACGCAAGTTACAGACACGTTTGTAGAAAGGAGGCATATGGGGCAAGCACGGATAGGGAAGGCACTTGGTTGGAACTATAGTGGCACTCCGGGTGTCTATCAATCAGTTGCTAACCAGTCCTTGACTTGTATATGTCCGTGCCTACTTAACAACGCACAAGTAGGAGGACATCGTCTAACACCCTCCGTGCCGCCACCATGCAGGTGACTTAATCCTTATTGTATTCCTGGATTTAGCACTCAGATGAACATTGTTAGAACATGTTAGACATATAGAGTTGAGTTTAGCTCATCGGACAAAGTAATGAACACGACCTGGGTGAGAGCAGGTTAGGCGTGTTTGAACTGCGTCACCTTGTTAGGAGAGATGAGAGATATTGTAACACTTGGTTGGAACTATAGTGGCACTCCGGGTGTCTATCAATCAGTTGCTAACCAGTCCTTGACTTGTATATGTCCGTGCCTACTTAACAACGCACAAGTAGGAGGACATCGTCTAACACCCTCCGTGCCGCCACCATGCAGGATACGCCAAGCCCAGAATATTTCAGTAATAATTGCGAAAAACCGCGAAACGGTTTCCTGGAACGTGGCAGTCCAGGGCGTCGTCATGAATTCATGTGCTTATTCACATGGGATCCACGGCTCACGTGACAGTGAGCTCCAGGCCGACGAAATAGGAAGCCCATGCGTTCTCTTCAGAGTAACCGCTATTCCTCAGATATTTTATCGGTCGGAGGCATCCTTAGTTGGCGCTTATGCGTACAAAAAGCTTTTTGAGAGCTTGGAGGGATGAATAGAGGCGGGACGGAGAGGTTACATATGAAAAGTAGAGACAGGAACGGTCGAAGCTCCGGAGGGGGTGTTGACCTCAATATGGATTTTCAAGCTGCAATAGTGGCCCCTGGAGACCTTGTGTTAACTCGGAATGTGAATAACCCTGCACCACATTACCCGGTAAGTTTTTTGCGATCACGGTGTGCAATTGAGACTTGGAGGGACCTGGTCGCGATCACTCTTAAGACAATGATATGACCCGTGGCGGTGCAGGGTGTCGTTGTGAACCCAGAAGTTGGCGTGCCAGACAGGGTCCGGCGACATCGACAGGATGGAAAGATTTTGGTGATGTTCTACGGACCACCATATAACAAGGTGCTTCGTCCAACTCACTCTTTATATATCTTGTTGAAAGCTCAGCATTGGCTGAGCTTTCAGAGGACTGTCTTAATTATGTCACTCCCCAAGGTTTGTGATTTAATCAGAACCAACGGCTCCTTACCTTGGGGGATGTCCGGGCTTGCCGTGTTTCCATCATGTATTCCAGTGCGTTTAAGACATTTTCAACTATTTAGGTGCAAGCAATCATTTTATTTGGAGGTTGTCGTACATATTTCTAGGCATGACGAAAGATTGTGACCGGTGGTTGTTGTCTCAGGCTTGGCCACGGGACTATTCCTGGGTGTTTGAAGAAGACGTCTTCCCTCTGGCTGACTCTCCAGGGCATTTGAAGGTAAGGGCCAATTTATAGGTGTCATGCATGCATGTTGATTAAACAAAAGCCCGTATTTCCGGAGTGATATCTCGCATCGCTTTCGCTCTGACGGTGATAGGCCAGCCAATCGGATATACGGCCTTTCTTTGCTTCAAACTGACTTGATGAGTGCAATTCACATTTCAGGCAACTAGATTATCACCTTGTTTTGGGTGTTGCACAGGACGTTTTGAAGGATTCAAGAATCAGCAAAAAGGATCCTTACATGCAAGCTGTTTTGGAGGTAAGTCTATTTCTTCACAGTGCAAACTGTGCGGACAATGTGCAGTATCTGTAACTCCCCCCTTGCGCAAGACATGAACGTGGTCCTGTGCATATAATTGTCTTTTGACACCACAACAGTGCTTTAACTCCAGGATCTTGTTAGCTGGACAAGCATGATCTGTCAAGTCACCATCCAGATAATCTGTATTAATTTATTGTTTTCTTTCATTTATTTTTATTATTTTTACTTTAATGGGCGACCCAGCATTGACATTAATGTGCAGGCACACGAAGTGCAGATAGGTCGCCGCGACTGGTTCACTCCTGCCTTTGATGAATTCGCGGTGCGAAGCCCACCTCTCAAAAGTTAGGAGCCTGATACAGCTCTTATGGTTGTGCGTCGCGATGAAGCGTACACTAGTCTGTCCAGAGGAAAGGGACATTCATTTTAGACGTGCAATGCAACACGAAGCTTGAGCAACAATCGTTAAGAATGTGTCCTGGGCATGTCAATTTCAAGAGGGCTTGTTCTGTCCTTGCTTGTTTATCGGGGTTTCCTGACTTCTGCCGTGCTGTCCTTCTTATCGCAAGCTGTCTTGTCTTTGCCAGCTGCGGGGCTCAGGAACTTACATAGATTCTTGCAGTCTTCCATCACTTTTTCCAATTCAAAAAGCGTTCCAAATTCTCCTGAGAATGCGATTCCTGGCACGAATGGATCCCACATACCCTCAACCCTTGCACGCGGTGTGCGGCCAAGAGCATGCCTCAACCACCCACCGGCCCTTCCCCCAACCCCCCAAGTCCCCACACTCTGGCCCACATCACATCTGCTTGCACGCGCAGCAAGGTGCAGACACAGGAGGCAGACAGAGAGGGAGTGCAGGACCCGTCAGGCCTTTTTTTTTGGGGGGGGGGGGGGGGGCTCCAGGTGCAAGGGAGTGCGATATGGTACGTCTAGCATGCGGTACGACATTTGCATGTGTTGGGACTGCAGCAGGGCGCCGACCACAGAGGGAGGCATGGACAGGGGCACCACCATGAGGCAAGTCATGGGGCGGGGAACATGTACGGGCAATATGGGCAGGCCCACCCACATGGCCGCAGCGCGCAGGCAGCAAGCCATGGGATCCCCCAGCAAGGCTACGGGCAGGGAGCGTACGGCCAGGCACCCAAGAACGTGGCCCAGCCACCCCCGCAGCGGGCGATGGGGTGCACGGGCTGCAACCGCCGACTTAATGCCTGGGAAGCCCAGAATCGCGCCAAGATGGGCGGGCGCTGCGCGGACTGCCAGGACCTTTTCGAAGATGGAAAGTACTGCCCCGCCTGCGAAGGGGTGCGCGACCGCTTCCCTTTCACGGCTGTTGGCCCAACATTAGGTTGCCTCCAGGCCCCTGAGGGTCTCTGGCCAGGTGTCTGGGGCCCTGGCCCTCGGGTTCCTCTGGGGTCCTGAATCCTTTGTCCCCCATTCGTCTACTCTCTATTTTCCTCCTTTTTTTTGGTGTGCGAGACATGTGCGTTTTTTTTTCTTTTAATTTTTTAAACGTTAAAAAAGGGCCAAAAAGTATTTGGGAGGACTACTTGGCCTGGGGAAGGGGGGAGAATGGGAAGCATTTTTTGGACAGGCGCGAGGGGTTTGCTGCCTGGCGGCTGCAGGTGTGGTTCCCAACTGACACAGACATGGTGGAGTGCGACGGGTGCGGCTTCTGGGTCCACTTCTCCTGTGACCGGCTTGCCAGCGAGGCAGGCCAGGCAGAGGATGAAGTATCCTACTTGTGCCCGCGCTGCCGCGAGAACCAGGACGTGTCTGTGAAGGTGCAGAAGTTGCAGAAGCTGGAGCAGCAGCTGTCAGAGTTTCAGATGGAGCGACCTCGTGAACCCATCCAGATCTTCTGGGAGGATGCTCAGAGGTGTGTTTTCCCGACTTTACTGCACCCTAAACAGACGCCCCTCATAACTATTCCGTCCCCAGGTCGCTCTTCCTGCCCACGTCCCGTCGGCTCCCGTCTCTCCCTCTGTGTGACTGTCGTGCGTGCATGCGTGTGTGTGTGTGTGTGTGTGTGTCTCTCTCTCTCTCTCTCTCTCTCTCTCTCTCTCTCTCTCTCTCTCTCTCTCTCTCTCTCTCTCTCTCTCTCTCTCTCTCTCTCTCTCTCTCTCTCTCTCACACACACACACACACACACACACACACACACACACACACTCTCACTCTCACTCCGTCTCTCTCGCTCCCTCCCCCCCCCCATCTGTGTGTGTGTGTGTGTGTGCGTGTGTGTGTGCGTGCGTGCGTGCGTGCGTGTGTGTGTGTGTGTGTGCGTGCGTGTGCGCGCGCGCGCGCGCGCGCGCGTGTGTGTGTGTGTGTGTGTGTGTGTGTGTGTGTGTGTGTGTGTGTGTGTGTGTGATGTGCGGGCGCGCGCGCGGGTGTGTGTTGGGAAGGTTGCGTTTTCTAATGCGGCCGTGGTTCTTTCAGAGACACACGACTTCCCAAAAGCAAATAAAGGGGCAAAGCAACGGCGTGAGAGCCGACAGCAATGCCCAGCATTTGGTTCTGGCCTACCCGGTTCAAACAGCATGTATCCATACACAGCTATCGAGTAGTTCTGAATGGTCTTAATGGTGTGAATCAGGGAGTATCGGAGGGAGGCGGTCAAGTGGGAGGCAAAGGGCACCCTCCGGGAGAAAGTGGAAGAGCTCTGGAACGACCTGTCCCCTGGGGAGCGGGCCAAGTATAACAAGGCCGCCCGCTCTGAAGCACAGCGGCATGAGCAGGAGCTGCGGGAGTACAAAACCATCGAGAAGAAGGCTCAGACGCTCCGGGAGGACCTGGAAGACCTTGGTGCGTGCCACCCCCCCGTTCCTGGTTATTTTTTGTAGTTATGTTTGCTGGTATGTTATGTCATGTCATGTCAGGTGATGTTATGTTTTTGAGCAAGTTGTATTAGGTGCTCATGTTTTGTAGTGTGTTATGTTTGTAGTCATGTAGTTATGTCCCCTAGCTTTGCTTCAGATTAAATGGTTCTTTGAACAGCTAAGTAGGCCCAGTAATGATTTTCAGGGCAAATAAATTTGACTAGGCAACTACCAGAATAAGCAAAACAGCGAGTTTAGAACAAGGCGTGCTTAGAAGCATTCAGAATGGTACACAGGAAGGGGGTAACACCAGTAACGTAAATTTGTTTCCTGGTTTATGTCTCCAAAGAGGCAGATTACCACTGTCTCACGCTTGGCTGCCACCATGTAAAACGCAATCTTTCATTTGCTTTGAGACAAAGCTGATGAAAGGGGCGGATAAGGAAGGCAGAAGATAGGGTAGGAGGCCAGCTGGATAATGAATGTCAGCGGCACATCCGTGTAAACGGATTTTATTTTAAATCCTTCCAACATTTCAATCTCAACTGCAAACTTGTCCATCGTAGTTTCAGGCACCCCCTCTGTGCAGAAGGGGCTTTGCATCCCATTTTCCATGCCTTCCTTCAGTTGCCAGTGGGGGCCATGCGCTCTTTTTCAAGGCCTTGTCCCCTGGCGGAAGGGCTTTGCGATTCCGGATCCATGCTTTTGTTAGTGGCTGTGTCAGGAGCGCCACATATGTCAATTTGGGTGTCTGACAATATGGCATGTGTGGGGATCTGACAAGGTGGCAAATATGGTGGTCTGACAAAATGGCGAATGCGGCAGTCTGAGAATATGGCAAATATGAGGGGTCTGACAATGCGTGGGTGGGATGCCACAGGGGTGAAGTTGCCACCTGGCATTACGGCTTCGAGGCAGCCCCTGCGGGCGAGTCAGCAGTACGGCTCGCTGGGAAGTGGGTCGTACCGATCCAGGGAGGCGCCGCCCTCCCGCGGGAGCAGCGGCGGATGGACACCAACTGTGCCAAAAGAGGCACCTCTTCTGACTCTGTCAGTCAAGTCGGAGCCCCCGGGGACCAAGAGGAAGCGGGACATGGATGATGATGATGAAGATTATGAGGAGGACAGCCCGCGCTCTGCCCCCGCCAAGAAGCATGCGCCCACCCCCAAGACCTCTTCCTCGCACAAGGCCCCGGCCAAGTCATCGGCTGCTCCTCAGCACGTCATGACTGCCGACGACGTCGGAGACCTCGAGGTGGGACTTGCCTTCCCCCCCGCGCGCGCGCGCGCGCGGAGGTTCCCCTCGCTCTTCACCCGTGTCCATTTCAGTGTAAGGGTGTCAGTGTGCACGACGATTGAGGCGGGGGGGGAGAGGGAGAGGGTGGGAGAGGGGGGGGTCAGGAGAAGGGGGAAAGGGGGCAGAGGAGGGGAGGCAAGAGGGAGAGCAGGTGGTGGGGTGGAGCACATGCACGAATGCCAAGGACGCCCGTGAATGCCCTCTTGAGAGCAGTCGTGCCCACACTGGCGGGTTTGTGCTGGGGAGATGGATAAATGTGGACCAATGTGGACAGCCCCCGCCCTTCCAGTTGGACAACTGTGTGGAAGCTGGAACTGCCATGATGCTGCTCTTGCCATGTCCTCCTCACCAGGAGAGTGTTTGTCATTGATGACTCGGCAGTACTTGAAGGAAATGCAGGACAGGACACAGGTCATGACTTCAAACAGGCGAGCTAGAACGGCTTCAAGGTTTTCTCATTCTGCCCTAAGGCAGCCAGGGTGAACTGCTACAAAAAAACCGGGAAAAGAAAATAAAAAAAGAAAAATGGAAAAAAGTTTATTGTTGTCAGCGGAAATCAGGTCTGTGGAATTGCTTGTGGATGAAACTTTCGAAGTCATTTTGCATGCGACTGGAAATGAAGGCGGTGGAGGTCTTGCAGGTTCCGGTGTTCTGCAACGGGTACACGGGGATATTTCTGGTGGGCAAGCAGCGCATTGTGTGCGAGTGTGACAGCTGCGCGCGGCGCGCCCCCGCCCAGCGCGAGCACAGCTGCACTCAGTTCGAGGTGCACTGCGGGGCGGGCGCCGCCAAGAAGTGGAAGGCTTCCATCCGCATCCGCCCCGGGGCCTTCACCGACGTCCCCGCAAGTGCGCCCTTCCTCTAGATTCGCACCTGAAAGAGGAAAAAATGTGGGTGTTTTTCCCGGTACAGCTGGGAAAACACCATAACTCGGGCAAAAGCTGATTCTTGCTGTAGGAGGAAGGAAGGACATATTGTATCCAGAACCAGCTATTTAGAGATGAGCACAGTCTGCCGGCTCAATGACAGAATCGCTGTCATCAATGCTCAAAGGCATCGTCCCCATGAGATCAAATCCTGAAAGATGGGAGATGGTGGGGGATGTGACAGATGGTGGGGGAACATGTTGAGTGGTGCGGGGGATGTGGTGGATGTTGCAGCGGTGTTACAGAGAGTGCGGGGTGGGATGCATTGTGCCGGAATGTGGTGGATAGTGCGGGGATGTGGAGGATGGTGCGAGTGTATTGTGGGAGGTGCGGGAACATGGGGGTTGGTGCGTGAAATGTGGATAGAAGTTGTGCAAGAAGTTCGAGATGGAAGAGTGAGATGGGTGTGAAGTGAAGAAGGTGAGAGGGAAGAGTGAGATGGGAGTGAAGTGGGATGGGAGTGAAGTGAAGCATTTGAGATGGAAGAGTGAGATGGGAGTGAAGTGGGTGGGCATTGATTGATCGGGGACAAAACTGAGTTGTTGGGTGGCACGACTGCTGGGATGCCAAGCGATTGTGACCACTGGTGCTGGGCGGGACAGGCGGTACAGGGATGCCGATCGGGAAGTGGATGGACATTAGAGGCATAGATCTGCGGCCCCCGGGAGTGAGGGAGAGAGCGGAGCTGCGAGCAAAGGCTGCCCCACCACCGCCTCCTCCCAAGCCAGCCAAGGAAGAGAAGCCGCCTCCCCCACCTTGGGAGCCCTGGATGGAGATGCATCGTGCCAACTTCAAGCCCGTGCTGGTGCCCCCTTCCCCCACATTTCCTAATTCAAAACGTATGGGGGGGGAAAAAAAGACAAACAAAAAAAAGGGGGGTGGGACATTTTTAAGTTCAAGCCAAACAAACTTCAAACATCAAGAAGTGGAAAAAAAAAAAGGGAGGGGGGGGGAGACAAAACAGTCCTTCTTGGTTATCACTGAAGATAAATTTGATGAGCTTTCCCTCCCTCTCAGCTTTCCTCATTGCCTCCCTCCTTTCCCAGTCCGCCCCCCCCCCCCGCTCTCCTTGTTTCTCAACTACCTCCGCGCGTGTGTGTGTGTGTGTGTGTGTGTGTGTGTGTGTGTGTGTGTGTGTGTGTGTGTGTCACTCTTCCCTACACATGCGCACACGCTACCAGAGTAAGGAAACTGTCCTGTACCATGTGAGGGAAGGGGGGGGGGGGGAGCTCCAAAGGTCTCCACTACTCTACAGTGGCACACAGTGTGTGAAAGGTGAGGGTAGGAATGAGTGAGGCGGGAAGCACAGAGGTGGTTCCACTGGCTGGACTCATCATCCGGCTCATCTGAGCTGGGAGGAGATACACCGAACTTTAAGGTTGAGGGGTTTGCTTCCGTGCAGGTGCGCTTTGCGGGGGATCGCTGCAGCGTGTGCGACAACGACGTGGACTACGACAACGACCAGCTGATAAGTTGCGACCAGTGCGGCATCACCGTCCACCAGTCCTGCTACGGGGTTGTGGACTTGCCCGGGGAAGACGAGCTTTGGCTCTGCCGGACCTGCGAGTTTGCGGTGCTTCCCTCCTGCCAGGATTGATCCCGGGGCCCACTCATTGCTGATGACCCTGTTGGTGATTGCCGTGGTGCTGATGTCGATCATGATGGCGATGTTGGGTGAAAAATTCAAGTTCGGGGACACGCATGGCGATTTCAGAAAGTGCTGTGTTGGTTGCATGAGAATCTGTACCTCTGGCAATGCCCGAGGGGGGCATGGCCTAAAGCAAGGGAGCCTTTGTCGGTGTTGCAAACCTTTTAGTAACACTCTAGGGAGGTTTTCCTGTAGCACCCACTGGAGCCTTAGTACCCACCCGAGGGAGCCCTCCTGGTCACGCAGGAGACCCCTCCTTGTATCACCCAAGGGAGCCCCTCTTTATAACATGCAAGGGAGCCTCCGTGTCACGCCCCAAAGGGAGCCCTCCTGTACCACGCAAAAGGAGCCTTCGTGTCACATCCAAGGGGAGCCTCACGTACCTCGCAGCGGAACACTGTTGAAGCGGGCAGGGGGCGGGATGTGGGCGCAGGAGGAAGGGGGGCCCGCCCCGCAGTGCTGCCTGTGCCCAGTGCAAGGGGGCGCGCTGAAGCCCACAGACATCCCCGACCTGTGGTGCCACGCGGCCTGCCTCCAGTGGATCCCAGAGGTGTCTGTGAACGACCCGGCCCGCATGGAGCCCATCACCAACATCCAGGGCATCCAGAAGGAGCGCTGGGAGCTCACCTGCTGCCTTTGCAAGTGCGCCCGCACCTGCCTAATTTTGCGTGTGCGTGTGTGTGTGTGTGTGGGGGGGGTGTGGGTGTGGGTGTGGGTTGTTTGACACGTGCTGGGTGCGTTCCGAGAGTCTGGGCCCCGCTCCCCACATCTGGGGCACGCATGCTAAGGGGGGCCTGAGGGGCACATGGCACAAGTGGGGCGCAGGTATACCCATCATAATTTGCCAATGTGGGTGCTGCTATACAGTGCTTGGCTCTGGACTCCACTTCCCGTCACATGCGTCCCGGAAGGAATGCTTGACTCCCTCCCTCTCTCCCTCCCTCCCTCACTCCTGGTCTTTGGAAGTTGCCTTGACCTGGTATGCCGTTTTATGGGTTTGCAATGTTCTGGGTATCGACGACCTGGGTGTGCAATGACTTAGGTACACGCTGATAGGGGGTATGCGTTGGGCTTGCAGACAAAAGGTGGGGGCAAAGATCCAGTGCACCAGTTGCTACGCAGCTTACCACCCTCTCTGTGCCCGCGCCGCTGGACTGCACATGGAGATAGTCGATGGCAATGACGGCGTGGATGGACCGGTATGCCCCCCCCTCTCCCCCTCCCCTCCCCCCTCTCTCACTCTCTCACTCACACACCCCCCCCCACTCTCTCCCTCTCTCCCCCCCTTCTCTCCCCCCTTCTCTCTCTCTCTCTAACACACCACACACACACACACACACACACACACACACACACACACACACACACACACACACACGCATGCACACACACACACACACATGCAGACAAGCACGCATGCACTCTCTCTCTCTCTCTCTCTCTCTCTCTCTCTCTCTCTCTCTCTCTCTCTCTCTCTCTCTCTCTCTCTCTCTCTCTCTCTCTCTCTCTCTCTCTTGCACTTGCTCACTCTCTGTCTGTGTCAGAGTCCTCAGAGGCCCCACCTGCGGGGCCTCTGCCCACAATGCACCAACTTTTGAAACTGTTCTGAATTAGGGGTGTGCTCTGCACCCCCCCCCCCGGGTAGTTGTCCTAAAGGCCCCACACGTCAGGTTACAAATGCGTGTCTGCCTTGACAACAAAAGTTTTATAACAGCCGCGACTCCCAGACCCCAGTTTCCCCACTCCCCTTCACCCTGCATTAAATCCCCAGTTACCCTCCTTAGTCACCCCGTTATGCAGAGATTAATGCTCCAGTTTGAGGGTGATACTCACTCTTTCCGACCAATATCATTCGGTCCCCTCGACTTGGGCAATCCATAGGTCAATGCCGTGCATTCACTTCAAGAAGAGGCTGTACTGCCCCTGACAACTCACAACTTCTTGGCATCTTCTGGACTGGGCGTTGAGGGCCTCCCGCCGCCACCTTCCGTCTTTGTTGAGTCAAGTTTGCATTGCTGGAGAGGGAGTTTAGGGCTCCCGCCCCCATCTTCCTACCTTCTTGACAATCCACAAATTCTTGGCATTAGGCATTACTGGAGTGGGACTCAACGGCGCCGGCCCCATCTTCCTCCCTTGCTGACGAAGTCTCGCGCAGGTACGACCGATATCGTACTGTGCAAAGCACTGCACGCCGCAGCCGGAGCTGTCGGGAGTGCAGCTGGTGAAGCCGGGCGACAAGCCCGACGGCAAAGACGCGCTGCCCAACGATGCGGACGCCAATGGGCTCTGGAATGCGCAGCCCTTCCGCCACCCTCCCGCCGTCCCCATCCCCGACTGCCCGGCTGGCTGCGCCCGTGCCCAACCCCTTGTGGTACTTCCCTCCCCACTTGCCCTGCATTCTTGGTCTCCATCAGACTACGGGGGAATGTGTATGTGTGTGTGTGTGTGTGTGTGTGTGTGTGTGTGTGGAGAGAGAGAGAGAGTGTGTGTGTATGTGTGAGAGAGAGTGTGTGTGAGAGAGAGAGTCTATGTGCAGGTGTGCGTGTGTGGGCTCTCTCTCTCTCTCTCTCTCTCTCTCTCTCTCTCTCTCTCTCTCTCTCTCTCTCTCTCTCTCTCTCTCTCTCTCCCTCTCTCTCTCTCTCTCTCTCTCCCCGCCCCTCTCTCTCCCTCTCTCTCCCTCTCCTCTCCCTCTCTCTCTCTCTCTCTCTCTCTCTCTCTCTCTCTCTCTCTCTCTCTCTCTCTCTCTCTCTCTCTCTCTCTCTCTCTCTCTCTCTCTCTCTCTGTGTGTGTGTGTGTGTGCATGCGTGCCTGGGTAGGGTTGCTCGACTGAGACAATTGCGATGAAGGAAGCATGAGATTGCAGTGCGTGAAGAGGCGGGGGCGTGATCATGATTCCAAAGCCGACGCTGCCAAAACCTGAGCAGGTTAACCGAACAAGAGAACAAATGAAACTTTGACAAAGGATTGTGGTTGTTCTATCTGGAGGGCCACTAATGGAAATTAAACTGTTACAAGCTCCGAGGGGATTGGAAGTGGATGTGGTGGAGAAGTTACGACATGTCTTTCAAATGAAATTTTTGAATGTACTATCGCAAGCCAGCGAGGGACCGGGGTACAATAGAAAAGCAGTGCTGATGAGGAGCCTTGGAAACATGGAGAGCAGTTCAGAAGAAGAGCGGTACACATGGTGAGCGGTACAGATGAAGAGCAGCCTTTAAGGCTCTCGCTCTTATCTTCCTATTCCTAAGAGCGGATGCAGTAGCCATGCAGTACAGATGGGAAACTCAATCGTGTCACATGGGGCCCCCCCAGGACTTGAAGCGTGCATCTCACGGTACCGGCGTGGGCAAGACGTCGGTGGCGGGCTTTTGGATTCCGGAGAAACCTGCCACCCCGCCCCCCGAAGAGGTGGCAGAGGCCAAGCCTGGGCCTCTGCAGAAGGCCCTCAAGGGCTTTGGAGGCGGGAGGTCCAAACGCGGGGGCCGGCGCGGCGGGCCCGGGCGCCCCAACAAGGACGCCCTCCTGTTGCAGACTGCTCGTGACGACGGCAACCGCGACGTCACTCCCCCCACTGGCCCCGTTCAGGCATACCCCCAGCTGCACCCCACCTTCCCTGGTCCCCCCTTTGTGCAGCAGACACTGGGGCCTTGGAGACAATACGTGCCCCCTTCACAATGCACGCCAATCTTGTGTGTGCGCGCGCAACCCCCCCCCCTACACACACACTTACGCGCACTCCCACGCGCGTTGGCTTGCATTTTCTCCGCCCGCACATGCACACACGCACGCAATCCCGCCGTTCCCAACAGGCACACGTGCCCTCACCCACACACCCCTGGAGAAGGGCCCAAGCCTGTCTGGAGGTGCATGTTTCTGCAGCGTTTTGCTTAGACTTTGGTGATACGGCCGGAGGAGTGAGGGCGGAGAAGTGAGATCGGGAGAAGGGAGGTACCTGGTGGAGAACGAAGGTCTTGACTCTTTTGGCTGCAGTGCGGTTTGTGTGATCCAGAGCTAGGCTCCAGTTGCACGTGGGGGGCAATTGTCCTGGGCGGTGATTGTACTGAACAGCAACTGTACTGGACGCTCTCAAAGCCGACGTGGGGCGGTCGTCACACAGACAACGTGGAGCCCGGGTTCCAGTGCTATATTTGGAATGGCTCAGTTAATTTGCAACAATGGAACCCGTGGTGTGTATGTCTGTTCTGAATCCTTTCCCTTCTTCTTCCTCTGACCTTGCTTGAGGGGGGGGGGGGGGATGGGGATGAGGAGGGAGGGGTTCGAGATAGGCCAGGAGCACTCTGATAGCCCTGTCTGTGTATTCTTGGTAGATATGTTCTTGATGGATGGCAGACTAAGTTGGGGGTGAGAAAATGGTCCTGCGCGCGGTTTCCCAGGCAGTACAGCTCATGCTGCTGCCTGACAACACCCCGGAGGAGATTGCTGTAGTGTGTGGAGGCAAGTACGGCATACTGCAGGTACGCAGCCAAAAGGTGCTCCACAACGGCCACAAAATGAGCGCCTCCAAGTTTGAGGTCATCTGCGGGAAGGGTGACGCCAAGAAATGGAAAACTTCTCTTTGGCTGGTGGACGATCACGGCTCTCAAATCATGGTGCAGCCCTTCCTCGCTCCCCCCTACCCCACCCCTGCCCGCCCACGCGCCCGCCCACATTTGTCGTGTGGGGCTTCATCTGGGTCATGCCGTGAGGTCTCCTTTGGTTTGGATGGAGTGATGGAAGGGAGTTAAGGAAGTAAGTTAGTTAGCAACCACCAAGTAAAGGAGACAGCAAGACAACAAGTAGTGAGAAAACGAGAAAGCAACAGTAGTTGCAGCTGTGCTG
Organism: Botryococcus braunii; assembly: GCA_002005505.1. Classification (NCBI taxonomy): domain Eukaryota; kingdom Viridiplantae; phylum Chlorophyta; class Trebouxiophyceae; genus Botryococcus; species Botryococcus braunii. Next base: position 1,042,962 of record KV908338.1, on the reverse strand, counting down.
GTATTTTATTTAAGAAGAATCATGCAGGAGCATGTAGCGGAGTGGAAGAGGGGGGGCCCAGAGCTGGGTTTGTGGATGGGGCAATGGAGACAGGCTGAGGGTTCCTGAGTGATTGGGTCGGCGTTCGGGGGGTGGGTTTCTGGGGGATAACAGATGGTGAACGACTGGCTGAATGAGCGAAAGCTGGATCGTAAGGCCCTCACAGCCCTGGCCAACAACATCTCTGCGGTGGAGGAGTACCACCAGCACGTGGCCTACGAGGTGGCAGTCGTGGTGGACGACCTTGTTGCCCAATTGGCTGGAGAGCCCCCTCGGGTAAGAAGCCCCTTGCCGCACTCAATTTTTTTTCTGTTGGTGAAGTCGCTGAAGTAGCCCTCCCTAGCTGCATTTATTTGTCTTGTTGTGCTTTTTTTCCTGGTTTTTATTGCTAGTGTTTTTTGTCTGTTTTGGGTTGTAGTTGTTGTCGTCTTTGTGGTTGTGGTTGTGGTTGTGGTTGTTGTTTTTGGTGTTGTTGTTGTTTTGTGTGCGTGTGTGTGTGTGTGTGTGTGTGTGTGTGTGTGTGTGTGTGTGTTTGGTGCCCATTTGTTTTGGGGTTTCCGTCTATCCTCCCCCCCCCCCCCGGGATGGTCCTCAGCATTCGGAGTTAGGCTTTGGCAGCAGCTGTGCAGAGCATGTAGCTCAAATTGAAAATCTCGAGTATTCATTTCTTTCCGAGAGGCCCTTCGCTCTTCTGTAGCTTGTAAGAACAGGTTCTGCTCGGGTAGGCGCTTGACATTTAATAAACTTCCATCTTTGAAAGGCTCTCGGAAGGCTTGTCTCCAAAGGGCAGTGTCTGTGGAAAGTACGCTTTGTTTGTTTGTTGCGAGCCATCACGAGAGTCCATGCGGAGCGTTTGGGGGGGGGGAGCACCAGAGGACAGGCTTTCTTGCAGGAATTGCATCAATCTATATGCTTTGCTAGTCTCCTTGCTGATCCCCTGCTGGGCACGAGGCCTCTGCATCCCTCTCCCAGCCAATGACTCTCTGAGTCAGTGTGTTTACAGGAGAACTGAAGCCTATCCTAAGCGCATACCACGTATCTTTCCTTTGATCGTTTATTTACAATCTCATGAAGTTTCAGGGTTCTACACCAGTTCTACACCAAAAGCGAAGAATCAGCAGCTAAGAATTAAAAGCTAAGTATCACCCTTCTCATGCATGCCGGTCTTTTGTGTGCAGGAGAGGGCGATTAAGAAGGTGAAGGTTGTCAAGCCGATGAGCTTCAGCTGCACCACAGACAACGGGGCCGAGCGGGATGTCAAACACGAGCCGCAGCCGACCCCCGAAGTGTCCATCAGCTCAGCGCAGGGGGACCGGCGGGACGAGTCCAGCCCCTCCGCAGTGTCCATTGGGTTGCCTGATAAGGTGCCTCCCTCGGGCTTCCCGCCTACAGACCAGGAGGACTCCGGCAACTGCCTCCGCGACTGTCCCCAGGATACCCAGTGTCCGCCGGGCCAACCGCCCGTGGTGGATCCTACGGGCCCGCTGCCTGGGGTACCCGGTCCCTCGGGCCCCTTTGCGCTTTTTCACCTGCCTGGCCTCAATGGAGAAGCTGCAAGCGGCCAAAGGGACCGGCCGGGTACCGCACGGAGCGAAGGCCTCCTGGAGGGCTCCGCGGCGGACCGCTGGGCCGACGGTGTCCTGTCCGGTCCCCCAGGGGAGTCCCTCTCTGGGGACGCCGGGGGCGTCCAAAACCCCCTCGGCCTCCCCTCTGACGCCTTGCAGTTGCGGGATGGAGACATGGACGCCGACTCGTACGATGCCCTCGGCGAGAACCTGTTCAGCTCTGCGGTTGATGATGATCCTCACGATCGCGCGATGGAGGTCGAGTTGGGGACTGGGGCAGATTCTCTGGGCATCGCCACCCTTCTCAGTGGGCGTGCTGATGCCGATCATAGGTCTGCCCAATGGCCCATGACCCATACCCCTCCTGCTGTTGCCTGATCAGCATGAAGCACCACGGCATCGTCCCCTCCTGGTGTTGCCTGATCAGGAGCATGAAGCACACCGGCACCATCCCCTCCTCCTGTTGCCTGATCAGGAGCATGAAGCACAGCGGCACCATCCCCTCCTGCTGTTGCCTGATCAGGAGCATGAAGCACCACGGCACCATCTCCTCCCCGTCACAGGGAGCCGTTGGAAACCCCATCCACATATGTGTTGAAGTGTCAGTATGTATGTCTCGATTGAAGTGTCGTTTACATTGTTATTATTATTATTGAAGCGTCATAACATTACGATGACCCGAGTGGAAATGGTGAGTGAAGATAGTAGGGGTGCAAGAACAGGCTCACCATCAGGAGGAGGATGAGGAGGAGGAGGGGTTGCGAGCAAAATCAGTGAGGGTGCACTTAACTTGTAACTGCCTTACGAGATTATGTTGATGTAAGGGGCTTTTGGGGTTGCTGTTGCCGCACTGTTACAGTAATCGGTGACGCATGAAGTAGTCTTGGGAGGGGGAGGGGCCAGCACAGGGGGCTGTTGTCAGTGCATGCACCGCTCCAAGCAGGTCAGGCTTTAAGGTGGACCACTCTGAGAGGGGAGAGGCGGTACCTGCAGGGACCCGTTTGCGGATTTGGATCGGGAAGATAGTTACGGGGCAGAGGCCCGTATCGGAGCAGACGGGGCCTACACCCCTCCAACCACGTCGGCCTTCAAGGTGGCCCTCTCCCGTCTCTCCCGAAACGGCGCCTCTTTCTTATCTCATCTCTTGCTGGCAGCACAATGTTTCTCATGGCCCCATCCCCTTACTTTTCTCCCCATTTTGCCAAACCCCCCCCCCCGCCCCGGGAGGTTGCTTCGGACCGCACATAGCGCTTGTACCTGCTTACACACGTGCCTGCCTCTCCTCTTCTCGCCTTCTCTCTCCCCCCCCCTCTCCTCTCTCTCTCTCTCTCTCTCTCTCTCTCTCTCTCTCTCTCTCTCTCTCTCTCTCTCTCTCTCTCTCTCTCTCTCTCTCTCTCTCTCTCTCTCTCTCTCTCTCTCTCTCTCTCTCCCCCCCCCCCCCGCCCCCGCCCCTCTCCCTCCCTCTCTCTCTCTCTCTCTCTCTCTCTCTCTCTCTCTCTCTCTCTCTCTCTCTCTCTCTCTCTCTCTCTCTCTCTCTCTCTCTCTCTCTCACACACACACACACACACACACACACCCACACTCTCTTCCCCTTCTCTTTCTGACACTGTGTGTGTGTGTGTTTGTGTCTGTCTGTGTGTGTAGCTTTTTGTGTTTGCCGGTGAATTTGGGGGGCACGCTGAGTTGGAGGGGCTTCGCTCTAAAGCCAAGTGCTGTTGCCTTTGTGGGTCTGCCAGCTGATAAAGTTTCCGGGGTTGACAACAGGGACCGGAAGATGGGCAGATGGGTTTTGGAGGCGTGGAGGCCTGGAATGCCGGCACAGGCGCCTCTGGCACATTCACACGAACATGTGATGATCGGGGATGGCCGAACTCGTACCGCATGCCTGCCTCCTCTGACCCTACATTATTAGGTAATGGCCCCTTGGGCATCATTGCTGCATGCTGCTGCCCTGTCCCTCCTTCCCTCTTTTGGAAGTGCTCTGAACAGACATGGCCAGAAGCACAGAATGAGAAAAATGCGTTAAACAGATGTGGCGGGAATGACTGAATGAGTGGAGTATTTGAACAGACGTTGCCCGATTGACTGAATGAGCGAAGTAGCAAAAACAGGCGCGGTCGGAACGACTGGAGTCGTGAATCACTTGGAAACAGGCGCGGCTGGAATGACTGGATTAGTGAAGCACTTGAAAACAAACGTGGCCGGAATGATTGGATTTGTGGTACACGTGACTCGTCATGACACAGTCTTCACAATGATAAATTGCTGGGCAAGATGCAATGTCCTTTCTCTCCCTTCACTAGCTAACCCAACCACACTGTGCACACATACCCGCCCCTCCCCCCCCCCCCCAAAACACTCACACCCCCATCCACACACACACACACACACACACACCCACGTACACACACACACATATACACACACACATACATGCACACATCTGTACACAGGTGCCCATGACCAACTAGTTGAGCGTAACCCAGGGAATGTCCTTGCTGCAAGGGTTTTCGACACACCGCCATTCGCCAGGCAATGTCTTACTGGCCAACAGCAAAAAGGTTCAGAAAGCGGAAGTTTAAGGATGTCTGGCTTGCGGGTCCCCAGACACCGGCCTGGAGCGGCTGCCCGGGGAAGGGGCCCAGCCAAATGAGGCAACTATCTCGGCATCCGCAGCAGGCGAGGAGCCTAAACAGGAGACGGAGGCGGAGGTGACTCTGGTGGCTCAGAGGCCCCGCGTGCGCGTCTACTTCCCGGAGGACCTGGACTGGTACGAGGCTGTGGTGCTGGCCCACGACCCGCGCACCCGCCGATCCAAGCTGTCCTTCTTTTACGATGGCGAGGTGTGACCCCCCCCTCCTCCCCTACCCCCTCCGCCTGTGATTCCCCGCCCTTCTCATCAGCCTCAGCGTCTGTGGGAATTCCCCTACCCCTCTCCCTCTCCCCTTGCCCTCACTCTCTCCTTCTTTCCAGCCGTTACCCCACCCGCTCCCTGTCTATCTCTCCCTGTCTGTCCCTGAGCGTCCGCACATGCGCGCATTGGTTTGTGTCTGTGTGTGTCTGGCTGCGTGTATTGTGCCTCCGCTCGTGTGTGTCTGCCTGTGTGTGTGTGTGTGTGTGTGTGTGTGTGTGTGTGTGTGCGCGCGCGCGTGCGTGCGTGCATGCGCCTCAGCTCATGTGTGTGCGTGTACGTGTGTGTGCATGTGCATGTGCTTGTCCGCTTGTGTGTGTGTGTGTGTGTGTGTGTGTGTGTGTGTGTGTGTGTGTGTGTGTGTCCGTGCAAAGAGTAGCAAGAACACTCATGACAGGCTTCAGAACTCTGGTTTCAAATCGAATGGGCGCTGAAGTCACCAAGTGCTTTAGGGATGCAGACACAGGCCCCCTGCCCCTCTCCACAGCCCAGCTCCCCAGTTAAAGGACCTTGGAGAGGGAGAGTGGGATGTGCAGTTTGGGTTGCAGAGCGCAGGGCTTAGCCCTCCCACGCATCTGCAAATTGCCTGGATGCCCTGTATTGAGAGAGCTGCGGGGTGCCAGCGGCCTGCCAGTGGGGCTCAGGCTCGCAAATACCAACAAATTGGAATTTTCCTACCAAAGAAAGGGGAAGCAAGAGTAGCAGCAGATGGGATGATTTCAACAACAAAAAGGAGAATAGGCACAAATTCCAAAATTTCCCGCCCGACTGAAAAAGTAGAAAGCAAAAGAGGGGGAAAAAGGAGGAAGAAGATAGAATACAGGAAGTCATGGGTTTTCATGCCCTTGCAGGAGGCTTGGATGGACCTGGCAGAGGAAGAGTGGAAGAAGTGCCTTGTTTGGGTGAAGCCAAACGAGCCAATTGTGCCGTCCGGCAAGGAGGCGGATGGGGTCCCAGGGGCTCCACCTTCCCTTCCGCCACCGCCCCCGCCCCCGATCCCGATCATGCGGTCCCGCCCGGTCTCCCTGCGAGCCCCCACAGCCAGCGATGCGGTGGGCTGGATCCTGGATGTCTGGTGGGACGATGACAAAGAGTACTACTCCGCCGAAGTCGTGTCCTACAACTCCAAGACAGGTCGCCCACCCGCGCCCCACCCCCGTCTAGTGCCTGGGTTGGGGCGCATGATCACAGTGGGGTGTGTGTGGGTGCACGTGTGTGTGTGTGTGTGTGTGTGTGTGTGTGTGTGTGTGTGTGTGTGTGCGCGCGCGCGCGTGTGTGTGTGCCTGTGTGGGTGTGTGTCTGTGTGTTTGTGCGCACGCACACGAGAGAGAGAGAGAGAGAGAGAGAGAGAGAGAGAGAGAGAGAGAGAGAGAGAGAGAGAGAGAGAGTCTCCGGCTCTTGGGATTCCATTCCACGGGCTTAGGCAACGGAGAAGCTTCTTGATGTTCCTGGGGCTGAAGGAGCAGGGGCCTGGAGGGAGGGGTGGACTGGAGGTGGTGCACTGGGGAAGTGAGTGTGGGTGAGGAAAGAACTTGGGAAGCCGCTGCTTAGCTTGGGCGGTGAGGCATGACCCTCGGAAAGCCCCGGAAAAAGCTGAGAAGGGAAATCATGTCTCATATTCCACTGCCTCGATGGAGTGCTTGACAGAGAAGTAAGGGCTGTGAGATGGTCAAGCGTCAAGGGGAAGGAAGAGGTGTTGGGGCAGGTGAGCAAGTTGTTGAAGAGTTCCGGGTTCGTCACTCAACTGCCAAAGAGGGGGCATGCTAAGAGGGAGGAGTGCTAAGAGGGAGACTCCTTAGAGGGAGAAGTGATAAGTGGGAGGAGTGGTAAGAGGGATACTGCTAAGAGGGAGAAGTGATTAGAGGGAGGAGTGGTAAGAGGGAGGGAGGGGTGGCGGTGCAGGCGAGCACCGGCTGAGGTATTTGATGGATGACGTGGAGGAGGACTTGAAGCTGGATAATGAGAAAGTCAAGTGGAAGAAGGCGCCTCCGGGCCAACAGACCTCATTGGCTTCTGCAGGCCCGGCTTCCGAGGTGCCTTCCCTCCGCCCAAGACCCTCTGCATTCACATGCATTTGTACTTGCGCATACGCGCGCCTCCGTGTGTGAGTCTCTCTGTGTTTGCGGGGTGTGTGTGTGTGTGTGTGTGTGTGCGGGGTGTGTGTGTGTGTGTGTGTGTGTGTGTGTGTGTGTGTATCTGTGTGTGTGTGTGTTTGTGTGTGAGCGAGAGAGAGAGAGGCGGGTGGAGAGCCCGGGGGTTGCTGATGGGGGTTGTGCGTGTGTGTGTGTGCTTGTGTGCCTGTGTGTGTGGAGAGAGTGGGAGGGGGAGGGGGGGGGAAGGGAGAGATGATGATGAAGATGATGGCAATCACAGTCATCATAATCATAATCACCATCAACCTCCTCATCATGATCATCTGTATTCTGTTCTGAAGCGCGAAGGCGGGGAGTGCAGGGGGCTTTGGTGGGGCCAGCAAGGCCGATAGGGGACGTGCCGCCATTCGTGCCCGTGGTGTGCGGAGACCAGCTGGGCACCTTCGACGTGGGCCGCATGTGCATCCGCCTGAAGGACGGGCGCGAGGTCAGCCCCACCGAGTTCGAGCGCCTTGCCGGTAAAGCCGCCTCCAAGAAATGGAAGGCCTCGATCCGTATCGACAAGGTCCGCCTTCCTCTCTCGATCAGCAAGCAAATGCGGTTACCATACCCGAACAGCTTCCGCGAGACCTGACTGCTCCTTGTGAACCTGTGTGCTGGAGCGGGCCACAAAAAAAGCTCGTGCGCTTGCTCCTGCTAAAGCTCGTCCCCCTGCCTGTGCACGTCTGCAGTCCAGTGTGCGTGTTTGTTTGGGGCCATTTGCGTGTTTGTTTCTCTCTCTTTGACGTTAGGACTTTTTCAAATGAATCTTTAAGTTCTGAATCTTTTGAGGATCCTGGGGAAAAATCCGATTGGCGGAGTGGGGCACAGGGGGGAGGCAAGCCCGGGCAAACGATGGGGGATTGGCTGGTGGACAAGGGACTGGACCAGCCGCGAGCCCCGCGGGCCAAGACGGACTCCCTGGACGCCGTGCGGAAGCGGCACGCCATCAACTTCCGCACCTCCGTGCCGGGCGCCCTGGGGCCCAAGCCCGCAGGGGAGGCTGGGGGCGGCGGGGCTGGCCGCTTGGTGCGCCCCCCTTCTTATCTGCATGCTTTCCTTACTTCCGTGCCCTGCGCGTGGCTGCGGGCAGGGATTGGGAGCCCGGCGGGATAGCCTCCGCAGGGCTACCCTTGTACCGATTTAATTCCTGGGGGATGGAAATGTTATTCTAAAAATAAAATATAAATAGAATAATATAAACTAAAAAATAACACGTCAATAATAGTAAAAAATAATATTTCAATCAGACTAAAGAAAGTCCCTCTCAGAGGGGCCCACCCTCACGACCGCAGAAGGGAATTCAAGGCTGGGAGTGAAAAAGGGTCTGTGTCTCGGGAGCGGCAAGACGGGGTGCCGGTGGGGTGCAATAATGGCGGTGATGGTAAATTTAAGAACTAGGGTTGGGGTTAAGTCCAGGGGTCAGGGATTGGGGTGGTGGATAAGGGATTAGTATTAGGGATTAGGGGGATGCGTTCGGGGTTGGGGGAACCAGGGATTAGGGTGAGGGATTGGGGGGGTTCAGGGGATTATGGATTTTGGTTGCATGGGTGGTAAGGATATGCTGGGGATATTGTGGATTGCAAGGTGACGTTCCAAAGGGGCTAGTGGGGCATGGGACATGGGACTTGATGGGTAGTGTAGGCTTTAAAAGGTGGGCGGGACAGCATGTGGTGGGTAGTGTAGACTTGACAAGGTTGGGGGACAGCATGTGGTGGATAGTGTAGACTTGAAGTAGACTCGACTCACGAGCAGCGTGGAGAGGATGGGGCAGGCAGAGTGTTCTCACAAGCAGCCTGGAGAGCATGGGGTGTGTAAAGTGGATTCTAGAGTAGCCTGGAGAGCGTGTGGCGCGGGGAAGGGAAAACCGTTGGGGAACGACGACCGAGTTTCTGGTGAAATTGAGGTTGACTGGAGTTTAAGCAGCGCTGGTGAAGTCAGACGCTGGCGGGACTGGATGTTGTTGACTTGCGAAAGAGGGTCCTGTGGGGCGGGGGGTTGTAGGGGCATCGGGATGGCTGTATGTGCGTGATCTGCAAGCAGGCACGCCGCACTGGGAAGCCATGGGCTGGGATGCCGGGGGGTGGAGGCAACATCTGGTTGCCTGGTTTGGAACCTCCTCAAAGGCCCAAGGGCAGCGGCCCTCCCCCCCGCTTTGGCAAGCGCGCCTTCGTGAAGGCCACTCCTCAGATCATCAACGCCCCGATGCGCGTTCCGGTGAGCTGCCCGGCTCTGGCCTCCCCGGGGCTCGAGCCTCAGGGAGGAGTTTGGGTTGCGTTTTGTTTTGAATACATTTTTTGTTTTCTCCTTCTCTGCTGCGCTTTCAAGTAGACTGCCCCCCCCCCTCTACACACACACAGACACATGCACGCATGCACTCGCGTGCTCTCTCTCTCTCTCTCTCTCTCTCTCTCTCTCTCTCTCTCTCTCTCTCTCTCTCTCTCTCTCACTCTCTCTCTCTCTCTCTCTCTCTCTCTCTCTCTCTCTCTCTCTCTCTCTCTCTCTCTCTCGCTCTCTCACTCACTCACACACACACACACACACACACACACACACACACACACACACACACAGAGAGAGAGAGAGAGACAGAGAGAGAGAGAGAGATCGGGCGCATCACAGAGAGAGATCGGGCAGGGGCGCCTTGCCCTGGGTTCCCTATCCCTTTCTCCTTCCCCTTCCGCAACCCCCTTCAGGAGGGTGAGGCTGAGAGGGGTGGGGGGCGGTGTTGCCAGCTGTCGAAGCTGCCAGCAGTGAAGGTGATACAGGGCGAGGCGGAGCTGGAAGCCATGTTTGCAGCCCGCAGGGAGGAGGCCTCGCTGGCCCCCGCCGCGGATGCCGACTCCGCCGGGGCTGAGCTGGCCATAGTGCCGCGCACCACCGTCAAGAAGCTGGAACGCAAGCTCAACTTGAAGGAGCGCCTCGAGCTGTGTGTCGCCACGGAGCGCCAGCGCCTCACTTTCGGCAAGGTGCGCCCTCTCCTCTAAATTTGTTTTTTGGGAAGCAGTGATAGTCTTTCTTTTCCGGATTTTGGGGCTTTTTTCTTTTGTTTTTTCCTTTTTTCCCCCTTTGATGGGAGTGGATTGGAGTGAAGCGAAAACAGTAAAGTAATGGACATTGCTTGTCGATCCGGACTTCCCTTTTCGTGCGCTGTCACAAATGCCAGTGGTAAAGATCGGTCTCACCGTGCGCGTGCATCCCAATTGCTAATGTGCGCTCGCTTGAGCGGGATTCAAACTCTTGCTGCTCGGCGTGGCAGTGTCCTAGGGGACCCGTCACCGAGGTGTCCTAGGGGACCTGTCAAAGCTCAAACGTGGGCTGCGGCCGATGCTAGTTGTCTCTGGTGTGGGGTTGGGAGTGGGAAGCATCGGGCATTTATGGGTGGGGCCTCTGTACCTGAAGAGTTCGCATGCGTGTGGGTTGGTGTGCATGACAGCACTCTTTACCATGGGGGATTCAATGGCGGGGGACCCCGCAACATCAAGCAGCATGAGTGGTGGGTTTGTGTCCAGGAAGGGCTTCCACTGGCTTGGGTTTGTGGGCACAATTTCGTTATGTATCCTGCAAATCCACAATTTGTATTTCGCGCTCCGTACTTCGGGTTTTATGTATTGCGTTTTGCGTTTGGTGTTTTGGGTCTTGCCGTTTGGTGTTTTGGGCTTGCGCTTTTGTTTTGCTCTTCCAGGTCTATACTTTGTGTTTAGCAACTTGTGTTTTGTAACTTTGTGCGTGTGTGTGTGAGGGGGGGGGTTGTGTGTGTGTGTGTGTATGTGTGTGTGTGTGTTTTTCGGTTTGCGGTTTGGGTTTCGTGTTTTGCACTGTGTGGTTTGGGTCTTGTGTCTGAGTGGGGGTTTGGTGATGGGGGTAGTCGGGCATCCACGGGTGGGGTCTGTTTGCGATGGTGGACATGAAGCAGGACAGTATGGTGGCTGAGTACCGCGGCTCCCTCCTGCGCCCCACCGTGGCCAACATACAGGAGAAGCGGTACCGCGCAGAGGGGACCGACTGCTACCTCTTCACCATCAGCGACAAGTGGGTGATTGACGCCACCATGTGCGGCACAATTGCTCGGTTCACGGTGAGACCCCCTCCCCCTTGCCGCTCCGCACATGTTGGGTTCCTTTTATTTTTTTTTGGGGGGGGGGGGAGGGGGGGGCATATACTGCCCGGCATAGTATTCATGGTTCACACTTCACCAGCTGCCATTGTCAGACCGTGCACATCCCCCAATGGGGAATGGGGGGATGACAACTTCGAACACCTCCCCCCCCCCCCCTTCCCCCTTTTTGTGTCTTTCCCAACCAGACCCCCTCTCCACTCCCAACACACACACACACACACACACACACACACACGCGCGCGCGCGCACGGGCGCGCGCGCGCTCGCAGAGAGAGAGAGAGAGAGAGAGAGAGAGAGAGAGAGAGAGAGAGAGAGAGAGAGAGAGAGAGAGAGGAGAGAGGCACAGACGCAGGTACAGCGTGCTGGAGGTTGGGGAAGATGCCGTGACCCAAGCATGCATGCAAGGGTCGAAGAGGTATGAAGGCCGCGTTTGCCAACTGCCTTGTAGGGCAAGGCACCGCTTTCTGTAGACAGGAAAAGGAACCCTAGGGGACATAGTTGAGGTAGTTGATATCTGGTGATAGCATGCACAACCGTCCATTTGGTCGACAAGGAAGTGGGGGTTTGGTATAATTCTGCAATCCAAACCAAATTGTTACCAAATTTGCCTGGGCGCGGCTGAGTCGGGTGGCGGGGGCGCAGAACCACTGCTGCTCGCCCAGCATGTACACCAAGCCCGTGGAAGTGGACGGGGAGCCGCGCCTGGTTTTCTTCGCCAAGACAGACATCAAGGCCGGGCAAGAGCTGACGTACGACTATCGCTTCAAGGAGGAGGAAGGCGATAACAAGCTGCCCTGCCTCTGCGGAGCCCCCAACTGCCGCGGCTTCATGAACTAGCCTATGAATGAACTAACTAGCTGTAGCCTGCCCCAACATTACCAGCCTGGCCCTGGGCTCGGGCTCGTCAGGAGCCTCCTCCTCTTCGCTGTTGCCGCTGACATGCGGCACGTGACGCCTTTGGATGATGACACATAATGCCCTTCACGTGGCCGCCTTGGGTGATGACACATTGTCCATCTTCTGACAGTGGTCCTTATGTCATGGTACCCGCATCATCATGGCCAGTGCGGTGCAGCCTAGGCAATTTGATATCATTTGTGTCGTCGTCGTGTCTATCGTGTGCCTTTCATTACAGCTGATGTCATATCAGTTGTTTGCTGATTTCACAAGTCGGCTGTGAATGCTGCCAAAACATCCCCCCCCCCCCCGGGGGGCACTGGCCTGTGTGGAAGCTAAGGAGGCTGGAGTCTTTTGAGGATGACATGCAAATGGGTTAGGGATCGTGAGTACAGACATGGGCGCATACATGGGGGCTGACATCGGGGGGCGCATAGGCGGGGGCCTGCATGGGGGCTTACCCGGCAGGGGTTCCCTCCAAACAACATCGAACGAAGCATGTTAAGAGAAGGTGTCTGCTGCACGTGCCGTCGTGAGCGATCATGAGTGATCAGCCAGGTGGAGCTGCCTCCAGGCCTCCCATCTTTTGTCAAAATGCCGACGCGTGCAGTCGGGCCCGCAGTCTGCCAGGGACTTGATGCTGTCTTGAGTTTCAGGACCTGACGTCCTGAAAGCCTTTTCTGTAATGGTGTCTAACATCTGTGCCGACTTTTCGAAAAGTCGACCGAGTTTCGGGTTGAGTGAGGCAGTTCCGACCGTGTGAGATGTGCTCCACACTACAATCGAATGGGGTGGGATGTGCTTCGCATGAAGCCTGGTGTGTGAAAGGGTCGGAGGTAGCCAGCGGATATCTGTCACGTGGCAGTGCTGGCTCCGGGCGAGGGGCTGCCACAGAACGAACGCCCCCTCTACTAGTCAACTAGCAGTCCGGCAATAAGCGGAAACTGTCAGCGAGGGCACCTCGCTGTGCTATTCTTTTTTTTCCCGCCTGTTCTTTTACCCCACACAAGCCCTGTGGAGGCGTCCAGGCCAGAATTGTCCAGGCCACGTACGTCCCGGGCCACAGTGTAATGGCCGGCAGTTGGTTTTAAAAAAGACAGTCTTATAGATCTGTTTAGCTCGAAGGCTTCCCATCCGTGGGGTCTTGAGAGACCTTCCCATCTTTTTGGTTTGTTTTCCCTCCCCCCAACCCCCCCCCCCCCCCCGGCGCGTCCCACCACCAGAAACGCCGAGGGCGGAAAACCTGAGCAGACGGGGTCTTCTGTACTTCCTATGAAGGCCTTGGAAGGCTTCACCGCAGAGTAGAGCTCTGATGGGAGGGGAATGTGTTGACCCCGAGAGAGCAAAGGCGGCCCATCTTGCAAGCTTGCAAGACAATTGTTGACTTACTAAGGGAAGAAATGACTGAATGATCGAAGGAGTTTTTCTGAAATAGCATTCGCGGATAGCCCGCTGTTGTATTTGCTTGTAAGCTTAATCAAGACCTGCCCTGTGGTCGCTTTGTCTATGCTTTATTATCAAACAAGGTACGCGGATGTAGTGGATTCTACGATTTTGACCCACGCGATCAGTTGAGAGCTTTATGCATCTTCCAAGAAGAGCCAGCAGAAGGGATGCGAAATGAGGCCTTGGCACGCTCGAGCTTGCCATGGGGCTCCTAGGGATGAGGGTCATTTTTTTGTTGCTTACAAGGGCCCGGGGATTCTGCTGTGATGTGATATATGCATGTTATGCAGGTTTGGGAGGCAATGTGCTGTTTTATCTAGAAACGTTGTTAATGACCAGCCTTCACACCAGTAGTAACGTTGCCGGCTGGTGTTAGGGTGATCTTGATTTGATTAGCGAAGCTGGTGGTCAATGCTGCCGATGGTAAAGCAAAAGGCGCGGTTTGGTTACTTCGCGTTCGCCCTCCTTTTGCATGTGTGTACCCAACTCTTTGTACACGTGTATGTGTGCATGGGGGGGGGGGGGTGTCTGCGTCCGTTGTGTACACATGTGTTATATGTGTGGGCACGCTCCTGGTTGCATAGTTAACGATTAGTCGTGATCCAGTCAACATTGGGCAAGACAGGAAGCACTTGTCCGGATTTGATAACGCCATGTACCACGTCCAATTTCAGAGAATGTTGCAAGGAAATATTGGCCGGGCGGCATGGGGGGAATTTTGGCAGGGTGCTTCTCCTTTCAAAATGCCGCAGCTTTATGCAGGTGTAGCTAGGCGTAGGCTGACGTGCAGCTTCCCAGGCCACTGTTTACATTGAAAATTTTAGGCGAGGAGGGACAGGTTGCATCATAGGGTTCACAAGATGTAGACCGGTCCAGCATCTTCGAGCTGGTGGAATGAAGCTACGCTGGCAATAGGGATGCTGACCCCATTTACTACGGCAGAAGTGCCACCACTACTACTGCGCAGTGTGATTACTATTATTGCCACAGCGCGCGGGTGGTTCTCAAGACTGCAGTGGTGATCAATGTTCTGTCACCGGGGTGGCTGCCCCTTCTGAGGGTGATGGTTCATGGAAAAAAAGTGTGGTGCGTGTCCCCGGGGTACGGGGACAAACACACACCAGTGGGAATATTCCAGTTCTGGCTAGCCAGAGTGTACAAGCGCTTGCACACGTTGTTTCGGCCACTTCCAAACCGAGCAGGGGCTCGATTTGCTGTTAAGCAAGGGACATCCTTTTCGTCAAGCTCCCAGATGCCGAAAGAGACATGAGGCCTATGGTTGATGAACTCATGATCAGGATTAGTTGCGCTCGTGTTGTGACATGAGATTCATTATTGTTTGTACACAAATCGCCTTTTTTGGGAGGATGGTAAGAGACCCAAGAATTCTGTACCAGCTGTTGCTCCGGATCTGAGGTCTGGACCTGCTCTGTCCTTGAGGACCAGGGTTGGACCAGCTAATTTTATTCCGCGGCTTAGCCCACGCACAGCACTAAACCAAATTATCTTCATTTCCATTACCCTGTCGATTCACGAAGCGTGGGCTTGTCAGAATTTCGTTGGGATATTCACTGGTTTTACACGGTGGTAGTGACACGTGTACCGTACGGAGAGGCTGAAGGTCGGCCTGAGCACAACACCTGTGTAGGTGCAGCTAAGTTCACATGCGAGGACGGTCAGATTTGATGGGGCGGGGAGCCCTAGATCTAGAGGCGGGCCTTATAAGGCGGTGCTGGTTTGGCACATATTGCAAGCTGCTAGTGCTGGCTCACCTCGTTAACGTTGCTTTGCCATGCCGGATCCTGGCTCACATGGAGGCATCATGAGTTGATCAACGGGTGCGAACTCGTGCACGTCTGCTGCAAATCTTAACCACCATAATTTTCCCTGGTGAAGCAGCTTAATCTGTAGGAATCCCGTTAGGAATGGGTCGGCGCTCAACCACCATGTTTTCCATGGTGAAGCAGCTTAATCTATAGAAATACCGTGAAGAATGAATAGCACTTGTGAACGCTTTTTAACCCCTGCGGAAAAAGGTTTTTGCCCCCCCGTGGGCTCACGCCTTGCTGGTATACTGGTGGCCCAGCCTCATACGTGTTTAGCTTGACGGCTTGCTTTTGTTCTTTTGGGGGGCTGCTGTTTCTTGCAGGGCGCATGCGCATGGCCATGCGCGTATGGATGGGACAGCAGGAGATGGTGGCATTTCCGTGATTGCTTTTCTATATGTATGTATGTATGTAGATGATCCTATGTATGGCAAAGGCAAGAGTACACTTGATAGCGGGCACACTTCATTGTCAAATCAAGCAAGCTTAGGCATCAAAAATGCTGCGTATTGGCACAGGCCGGTACACCCATATGCGTATCCTAGCATTTGGTGGCTTCTGACAATTGACGTCCTTGCTTTCAGCCGAGTTGCGGCTGCAGCCACCTTTGTTCGACGTTTGGATGGTTCCAGGAGAGTTAAGCTATAGAAATTTTGTTGTGTCTCCTAGGATTGAGTTACTGCCGTGAGGGCATTGACTTACATATGGAGACGCGGGAAACCTGGTGCAAACATGATCCATCATCTGGGTCCTCTCCGGGAGTGTCCAGTTTTACCCTTTTTCCGGCTGCGATCCTCAAGTGCAAGTTTGTTGTGTTCATCGATTGCCATGCCGGCATTTAAGGGAACGCCTGGTGCACATTTTGCTACAATTCAAGCGAAAGCAGTTTTTACAGACAATCTTGGGATTAATCAGAGGTTGCTGCAGTTGTTGGGAACCATTGGGTTAAGGGGAATTCGGCAGGGTGGCATAAACATTGGAACCTTTGAGTTTTGTGTCTCCTATTTTTTGGTTGTTTTCCTTTTTGACTTTAGTTGCTAAGCCGGAGAGGTGCTATATATCTCTCATAAATACCTCTCATATGATGTGCCAAAACTGAAGTGGAGCCTCATGGCAGACGCACGTGAATCAGGGCTGCGTTGTCCATGAGGTGGTTAGCCCCGTTCGTTTTACCCTAGGCTAACAGCAGGGGTGCAAGAAATCCCTTCAGCTGCGCTTAAGCGTGCTTAACAATTGTTAAGCCGTTACATTCTTTCCTCCTGCTTTCCCGGATGTCAAGGGAAGAGGATGGATTTGTTGTCAGAGGTTTCTTATCTCTGGTATGCGATACATCGGCTACCAGAGTTCTGGACGTGGCAAAAGACTTCGTTTGGCGGGACCAATCCTGCCGGCAGAGGACCCTTGCCGAGGCTGTAAAAGCCAGCGCAGGCTTTTAAGTTGAAGGCTCCCAACTTGTTGGTGCATACCAGTAGAGCGGTGTGTATCTGCAAGCATCTGGTTGCCGTTTGCAAAAGGGTATCGTCTCTTATGATGGAGAACAGGTGTTATGTTCATGCATAGGGTTGCTGTTGTGCACAAGATGGATTTCGTAAGCACTACGACTCTGACAGCACCAATTGCCACGATGCTTGAACAGGTGTATGTGTTCACCAGTTGTAAGTGAAGGTACAAGCTTTGGCCCTGATCCGCTTGGAAAGGCAATCAATGGCCCATATTACATATGTACTTTGTATCATATCTCATTCAAACACACACACACACACACACACACACACACACACACACACACACACACACACACACACACACACACACACACACACACACACACACACACACACACGCACGCACGCACGCACGCACGCACACAGGTCAAATATGGCCGCCCAGACTTTTGCATTTAGCAGAAGCTGTCTATACCCTGCAGGCCTGCTGGCTCCATGCATATTAGCAGCTTTAAAATTTGTTGAATTTGATGCCCTCCAAGCAAATACATAGTTTTCTTTCAAAACCTTCTGCTGATTTTGATTGTCATATTTACTAACAGGCCTGCGTCTGCAAAATACAAGGGTGTACTTGCAAATACATTTATCGTAAGCAAGCGGCACCGACATAAAGGCACGACATTGTGGCGACAGCGTCTTTGGTGGTAGAACCTTTATAAAGTGATCAATACCCAACCAAACGCCGTTACATAATCCGCAACTTAATCCCTTTCCTCTTTTGAGATGCATCACTCTTTATGTAGCTCACTACCAGAAGACATGCCGTGTGGTTAGTCTTGGATGTAATCGTTCTTTCCTGCCTTACCTGTGCTGCAAGTACTATCACCAATCTCGAGCCAAGTTCTCCTTCCCCAATTTCCACAATCAAAAAGTCATCCACTCTTGGTACGGAGTCAGCCAGCAGCCGGAAAATAGGTAAAATAACAATAATCCACTCTATGTACAGTTAACCAGCAGGAAATCAAGAGGATTAGATTCTCTCATGTAATGGATCTCAGGTACATGACATGTAGTTCTAACCTCAGATCGATGTGAGAAAATGAAATGGGCAATCCCTGGGCTTGGCTAGCCCTGGTAAGGACCTGACAAAAATTGTAAGGCTTCACTGCTTATTCTAAATAAATAAAGGAAAAGTGAAATATATCAGTCTCAGGCCCCCCGATACCCGAATAGTCACGTATCGACATCCGAATGGCCGTAAGTGCAAAAGATGCAGAACAATAAAAATAATAAGTAAGAAAGTAGGTGCAGGAATAAAGTAGGTGCAGTAAAAAGTAAGAAAGTGCAGAATAAGAATAAGAATTAGAATAATAACAAGAACAAGAACAATAATAAGAATATGAATAACAATGACAATAACAACAACAAGAACAATAATAATAATAACAACAATAACAATAATAATAATAATAATAATAATAATAATAATAATAATAATAATAATAATAGTTATAGTATTAGTATTAGTATTAGTATTAGTAGTAATCGTAATAGTAATAGTAATAGTAATGGTAATAGTAATGCTCTTATTCTAAATAATTGTCAGGTGACAATCCCAGGTTTGTACCTTCTGTGCGGTTATAGAGTCAATCTCCAGTGCCCGTGGACATTTGAACCCTTGATGACCATCTTTTGGAACCCATGACATGGTTCGACGAAAATTATCCACTAGTTTCTAGTTTACTAACAGAAAAGTGGTCGTTTGGAATGAAAAAGTACCTTTCTTTAGCGCTATCGTGACCCGTGATCCAGTACTGTAGATATTTCTCCCACAACTTCGTCATGTAAAGCAAGTGTCATAAGTCATCCCGTACCAAACCCGAAACACCCAACCCTTTTGGAAAAGTCATCCAGCATCATCTCAATTTTGGATTCATCTCAAGTCTTGAACAAAAAGCAATTCCGAATTGAGGTGCACCTTTGCCCCACGGGGGGTTAGAGTGCTCGATGTCAGGACTAACATGAGTACATGATATCAAGAAGGACCTTCAGTTGTACTTACCTTGTCTGTTAGAGCTGTCTATAAAGTACTAGTACAACATTACAACCAGATTAGGGCAAGTTACCTTTTGAAGCGGACGTCCTACCTTTCACCTAAGACGAACGACAGGGTCCACTACAGTACAAAAGGCTTGGCCATTGTCTTGACAATCGAACGACAGGGTCGAATATGGCGTTAAGCTCTTGGGTATTTCCCAATAGATAACCTTCCTTGTTTCCAAAGGAAGTGCTGATGGATGATGCATGCCGCCCCATTCGTTTGCCGGGGTTTGCGGTCAACATGTGATGAGCGAGAGTCAATTGAAGCATCACTTATCATTTTCAGAAAAGTTTGAGAATCCTGTTTTCGAATCAAAAGATGCTGCTAGCGACCTAATGTGCGGAAAACCATTCCTCAAACACCCTTTAATAACTGCAGCGATGGTCGCTTGGACACAAAACGTACAAAACGTAAGAAAACAGACGTATGCTAAAATGATGCTCTGTTACACGCAGGCAGGACGTGGTCTGCATTTCCACCTGCTGTAGGATACCCTGAGCAACGTGCCAAGCAATATGCTGCAGGCCAGGAATGGCGAGGATGGTTCATTATGACTGTATCTTGTCAGGCAAGAGCCCTCCTTGGGCATGTACATTTCGACCATGTGGATGAAAGGCTACAGCAATCCCCAGCAATACTCTCCTTAATACGTCGCTTCTACATCCGTTTTTTATGATCCCCTACCATCTTCCCACAACAGCGTTGCTAATTTCATGATTAGTCTTCAGATACGGCGTACTTGTACAACTCGGTTGCATGGCTAGAGGCATTTATAATCCTTTGTTTGAATTAAATTTTGAGTTCCCTACCACGATTTATGGACGGACTCCAAGCCAGGGCTCATCCAACACTACACTACACTACACTATAGTGAACTGCATTACTCTATGGTGGAGCAAGTCCTTTGCGCAAAAACCATGGACTTTGAATGTGTTTGCGATCTTGCAGGCAAGTGAGCAAGTACGTTGGAACAGAGCCCGGCGACACAAAGTGATAAGTTATGGCCGGACCTATCGGCTCTCCACAACCCTGGTGGTTTCGCAACCTACTCCGCTCTCCCTATGCGTTCTCAAGTGCAGAGCTTGAAGCTCAGTATCAGGTGTTCCAGGCCACAAAGCTGAACCTGTGGACCTTGGGGAATGCCATGTTCACAGTGATTGGATGGATGTCACTCGTCTACAAGATCTTGGGGCCGGGCAAGCAATTCCAGCATGTGCTGCCCTCGCCTCTGGTTCCGGTGCTCTTCCACTTCCTACCCAGTGTGGCAGTGCTCGCCCTGCTGTCCCTCCATCCCCAGCTCTACATCAAGCACAAGCGCATCATACATGCTGCAATCCTCCTTGGCATCAGCGTGGGCACCCAGAGGGCTCGGGAGATATTCCTGTGGATGAAGCTGGTGGACAACCCATCTTGCAGCAACACCAAGTGGGCGCAACAACTGGGCTACTTCTCCAGCGAAAATCTGTACCTGTCCATGATGTGGTCTTATGTCAGGGCCTTTTCTGTTGGCCCGCTAGCGGATGTTGTGATTATGACGGTGGGCGTGTGCGTTCAAATGGCAGGCAACAGGGAATTCTGTCGGTTCCCTCTTCTTGGCCCCAGTCCAGTCACTTTGACCCCCAAGGTGCTGGCAGTGACACAGTGGGCTTCAGACTCGCTGTTGTCATTAGTTTCATTCGTGTATCCTGTCCAGGCAATGCCGCTGGGGTGTGCTGCCGCTCTGGGATTCTGGCAGGCAATGGGCTGGTTGTTGGCCTGCCTGTCAGTCATGGTGTCCGAGGTTTTGAGCCGCAGGGCTTTCCTCAGAACCATTACGGCTAGTACAATTATAGGGCCGGAGTATGCTACTGCAGCCCTGGCGTGGCCCATTGGGAGAGCCTTCATGATCGTCAACAGCCTGGGTTGGGTGTTCACACTTTGCCTTATGCAAAGTGCTATTTGGGCTGTTGCTCTTCCTATTGTTTCATGAAGTCGTGCCATTTCTCCATTTGTTTTCATCGTGCCTTGCCTTGAGATGTCGTTCAGTCGATGTGTGTGTGTGTGTGTGTGTGTGTGTGTGTGTGTGTGTGTGTGTGTGTGTGTGTGTGTGTGTGTTGTGTATTTATGCTTTCAACTTTTCATGTTTCATGTTGGGAAGAAAGATGGAAATCACCCCTAGCTGCGGGCATTTTGTGATAAACGGTCAGTGGTATTGACTGTCAGATCTGACATCGCATGGGTAACGGCCATTAATATCTTTTGGGTCAGCAAATTGGCCCGCCATGGATTAGGAGTCTTAGCTCACCAGCTCAGTATGGACACAGACATTCCAGAAGTGGTAGATCTAGAGCAATTACCTGCCTGTCATTTTTGAACTACACAGTTCTTCACGTTGTGCTGTTTTGCGCTGGGCATGAAGACGCAGTAGGACCAAGTGCCAAGTTTGCAGACTGTGAAGTAAGTATCGGTCTGACGTAGAGTTGGGCAACTACGCGTTCCGTACCTCCGCGTACGTACAAAAAGCGTAGAAAAATCGTACGTAGATGGGATCCAACTACGCATGCCTACGCTTGTTGTTTTCATGTTTTGGGGGGATTTTGAGCTATTTATGCCATTGAAAACATATTCTATAATGTAATCTTTAATCAGTAGCTGCGTTTCGTGTGTATATGGACTCTTTTCGGTACTTATGGTGTCCGATCATGCTTATCCGACCTGGCAGAAGTACACCAGACTTCTGCCGTACTGCAGTACAAATGTACTGTGTTGTATAAAATGCGGTTTTTTGTTTTCTTTGACAAGTTTTTTTAATTTCTATGGGATGAAAGGCTTTAACTTTGATAGAAACAACCTCAACAGTGTCTAACTGGACATGCAAAGCGAAAAATACTTAAGGTTTCCCATGTGCCAACAGGCCACATTTTGCTACAAAAGTGGATGAAAATGGACGAATTTCTATGAACTACGCCGGGCAATATTAACCACTAGGATGTCCTTGATCGAATGGCGCAGTCTGCCTCGATCTACGCGACCTACTTACGCCTACACGTAGCAAATACGTACGTAGATCGGCAAAAATCGTAGAAAATGCCAACTCTAGTCTGACGTGTGTGGGCAGAATATTCCAAGGAGGGGGACATAATTATGTGCTGAGCACGATGCATTACCAAATGGAACCTTTCAGACCCTCAACGCCGCCAGATCCTTGATTTAACTTTCGCTAATTACGTAAAAATAAAAAAGAAGCATCTTCACTGCAGTTCTCAGGGTTCTTTGGATTTCTGCAATATGGCATTGGAGACTCTTTCGAAAGAGACTCTCTTGCCAGTTTGCAGCAACACTTAGCCGTTCGCATATTACAAATTCCTGGGTAGGATATGCTTCACTTTTCAATTAAATATTCTATCTGAATATTGATAAGTGGTGGTGCCTCGAGACAATCTTGATGTGGTGAATGGCAGGAATGGCCATGGCCTGTGGATGTGGTAGGATATGCTTCACTTTTCAATTAAATATTATATCTGAATATTGATAAGTGGTGGTGCCTCGAGACAATCTTGACGTAGTGAATGGCAGGAATGGCCATGGCCTGTGGCCAGGATGTCCAGACGAGTTTTGTGGATGCACGTCCATTGGCCAAAGCGAACTGTAGGGAGTGAAAAACTGAACGTCTCAAAGCAAACGGCCGTGCTTTTGTATAGAGATTTGATTTAGTCATATTACACTAAAGCTCGGCCGTTGGTACATCGTATGCGTAGATCAGGGGTGCCTGCTGAGATTTTCTTAGTAATGAAATTTCAAGTATTTCATGAATTCAGCAGTACAGGCGCATGGCCCAGTCCA
>KV908338.1:970658-1015658 GCA_002005505.1 Botryococcus braunii | reverse complement strand
TGAAAGCGATGTTGTTCCTGTGGGGGATCTGCAGGCTGCAATTCGAGGTGATTTTGGAGTCTTGCAGTAGCAAAAATCGCGCATTGCAAGCTGTTGGTTGAGGGCAAGGAGGGTGGAGCAGCATGCAGCCTTGGTTTACTTGGTCACCTCTTGCATTTGCATGTTCGGATCTGGAAGCTCTATACTGTGCATATGCATCCAAGTCCTCAAACTCATGGGCCACGACTGTTACGCTCGCTATACTAATGGGATGGATGGCCTTCATCACAAAATGGATTATGGCTGATGCTGACCACCGGTCATTGCTTTCCTCCCTTCTTGTTCCTGTCCTTGGTATTTTCATTCCAGCTGTTATTCTGCTTGTTCTCCTGCTCCTCCACCCGGAGGCCTATGCCAAGTACAAGCGATTCATAAACGCAGCAACTCTCTTTGGCATTGTGCTCAGCGTCAATGAAGCTCGAAAGATCATTCTTTGGAAGAGGCTTCCAGTCAAGGCTCCTTCTCCAGAGTCCTGGTCCAGTTGGCTGCAGTACTTCTGCGACGAAAACTGCTTTCTGTCATACATGTGGATGGTTGTCGTCGCCTTTCCCGCGGGCGTGGCGCTGGACATCTGCCTTGTCACTCTAGGGGTGATTGTCGAACTGGCAGGCAACAATCGCATATGCAGTTCGCCCCTCCTTGGCCCGAATCCGATAACATTAGGCCGCCCGATCCTGACAGTCACCCATTGGGCGTCAGAAGTCGTCCTGTCGATGGCTTTTCCATTCTATCCTTGGCCCGCAGCTTCTACGTCCTGCCCTGCTGTCTTGGGTTTTTGGCAGATTGCTGGTTGGTGGTTGGCCTGCCTGGCTGTGTTGGCAACAGACACGGCAACCCGCAGGGCTTTCCTCCGGACTCCGGCGGCACAAGCCCTACTTGGGCCGGCCTTTGGAGGTGCTGCACTGCAGTGGCCCTTCACAACATCCCATGTGTGTTGTAAGATTGTACGGGCAGTGTATGCGCTGCTCTTGGTGCAGAGTTTGTTATGGGGCATTGTTCTTACCGTTATGGGGTGAGGTTCTGCCGTCCTGCATGGCAATCGAGTTGACTGTGGGATCTGGTTACTGCGTCAACAGTGTCGTTAGACAAACGTCTGCGGATGGCACTTCTTCCAAAGTAGGTACCCTGAATTTTGGAATGCACCGCTCTGGAAGCTGATCGACTTCCACAAATTTGTGGTGCAAGATTTTAAGCTGTTACCATGTGATGCTACCTAGAGCTCGCTCGGGATGGGAGGATTTTTTCTGGATTAGCGCATGCACAGCATATGAAGCTGGGCATGCTGCATGTACTGCAGTAGAAGGGAAATGGCCTTGACGTAACTGCCGTCTGTGTGGAGATTACATAGATCATAATCTATGAGTTGTGTCTTTAACAATCTGCACCAGCATTGTTGGAGATGTTGAAGCCAGAGTAAAAGGTCAGCTCAGAGGACTATTGCATATGAACAGTTCCTGGTGTATGAATGCCTTAATTTGGGCAAGTCTTGTGTCAAAAGTGCATGTTAGTCACCTGGGGGAGTGAATAGTGACATCAGCTGTGATAACAGAAGAATGAAGTGTAAAATTAGCTGTGAAGAATGATTTTAGCTGTGATGCAGGACGAATTTGCCACAATTGTATCCTCGGTTCGGAGAGTGTGTTCTATGATGCATCACTAATCCTGTGGCACAACCCCTGGCGGCAGTCGACATGTCTGGGTGACCCTGTGCACGTGCGTGTGCGTGCGTGCATGCATGTGTGGACTCAGGCATATGTGGGTTTTATGTGGGCCGTCGATCGTCTGAGGCCGACTTTATGTGCCTCGGTTGAGATCACGTGCCTCCACTGTCATGGCCATGGACGTATACCGGCATTCGCAAAGTGGTGAGCGGGGTGCCTGAATTCAGTTTCGAAACCTTTCTATCCGCCTTTGGTCGTCCGTCTCAAGCACTCAACACGTCAGTTGCACCTGGCTAGGGCTGTTTTGCAATGCTCTCTGTGTGGACATGTGCGTTTATGATCTCCGCCGTTGGCCCGCATGAGATCCCTGCCTTTGGCCCAAACACGCCCTAGGTTGACTTTTTCTATTTTCATCATGAAGACCTTAAGGTCCTCATGATGCTTGAGATGAGCATTTTTCAATCGACCAGATCCGGAGCCAAGCTTGCAAATTTGGCCTCCTGAAAAGGCCTCCCGAAAACCAAACTACTGGTAGTTTGGTTTTCGGGTCTAGGCCCTCCACAGGCCCTGTGGACGTAATTTTGGAGCTGCTTGAATCTAAATGAGTATGGGCTCACACAAAAAGGGAAGACTTTCTCGATGTATAAAGCCATCGCTATGTACTCAGCATATAGTGTGCGTGTATGCAGCATCTGCTAATGATGCATGTTCAGCCGTACAGGCATGTGCTGCTCCGCAGCAGTACAGGCATTACATGCAATACATGCATTACAGTGCAAGCTAACAGGAAAGTTTGGAGGGGTATTAGTTGCACAACTATGATCTGCATATATGCATATAACATAATATAATGTTTTTGACTTGATGTCTGTCTCAACCGTGTCTTGTCTCAGTTTCAGGGTGGCTCATGGTGGCAAGAAGGGTGTGGCTCGTGAGTGACTACAATGCTGGCATCAGATGGTCCCGACCTATATCATATACAGTTCTGAAGTACCGTACGGTTGCAAAGCCTGAGGATGTGTATATGATATAGTCCTAGTCGATGTACTAGTCATGTATTTTTATTGATAGCTGGTAAGGGTGCGAGTGTGCCATAGAATGGAGCTGCCCTTCACGTGATACTGAAGTCCCCCGGCATTGTTTCAAGACAATGATCGAGTTTGGCGTCTAGTGTGCTGTTGCAGAGTAGCAGAGAGTGCAGCTGCAGAGTACAGATTTGATAAATTCCACTTGCCAAAGCTTGGAAAGCCTTCTGAAGCTTGCAAGTGGATGTTTGGGCAGGAGATTTGCAAAGTACCCGATTATTGAGCCCAAATCATACTTTTTTGGTGGAACATTCACGTTGAAAGGCTGACATGATCCAAACGGTATTTGAAATTTGCCTGGGATTTATATCGAGTTGCAGATCATATGGTACAGGAGTGTCTTTTGCTCAATGAATGGCAATTCGCAATTGAGGAGCTTCAAAGCCCCGGTAGGATACGAGCCTCACCTTACAGGGGCGGTTCCGTCCTCCATTCATTTGAATGGAGGGCTTGCAAGCTGTCTTCAGTGTCAAGAAGCCTGGTACGCTTAATAGAACACAGTCACACATGCAACTGCCTTCAGAACATGGGCTTGGTAGTCGTCTGTAAAGGAACGCAAGGGGATAGCCTCTTATTTTTTGTCTTTTGGCATGTGGGAATTACTTCGCTAGAGTGCGGGGGCTGCATAAGCAGTGTATGCCCAGTGGCTCTGATGTGTGGCTTGATTTCGTTAGTATGCACAGATTGATTGTGTCGTGCATCTCCCAACCTACTGCCCTCCCCTGCTGTGCCAAGTCATTTACTACTGAAATGCGTTGTGTTAAGAGCAACCCGATCCTATCCTTTGGGGATAATAGTTTAATGCTTGATGCGTGAAAATGGTTTCAGAAGTCGACTCCACTTCCTCCCCGTTCTCACAGTCTCTCACCTCTTCTCCCCCGCGCCCCTCCCATCCCGCCCACCAGCCCTCGTGCGCTCTGTCTGTCTCGTTCACACACACACACACACACACACACACACACACACACACACACACACACACACACACACACACACACACACACACACACACACACACACACGCACACACACACACACACACACACACATACAGTGTATGCCATACACAGACATCATTCCATCTCTCTGGGGATGTGTGTCTGTGTGTGTACTGAAGTGTGTGTGGGGATGGATGTGTATGTGCATGTGTATGTGTGCGGGTATGTGTGCCTGCCCCCTCGCCCGCACCCCCCCCCCCCCACCCCCCAACTTCTGCAAGAATAAAAGCACACACGCTTTACGACTTCCCAATCTTGACAAGCAGATTAAAGTAGCTACAGGCTGCAGATGCAGAAACGAGCTTGAGGAGATCAACCTGTTATCTGCTAGCTTGTAGGAGACTCTCGGTGAGCTGCGCATTGCAGAATCCATGGCACGTGCAAATTGCGACATCCGCAGGGCCCTTGCCACTCTTTGCCCACGTTTCTTCAAATCACACGGAGGCTGGATCCTGAGTACCTCTGGCTCGACTGGATGTAGTGAAAGCACAAAGGAGTAGACGCGCGTGGCTAGATACCTCCCGCCCCCCCCCCCCCCCCCCTCTTCGGGACACAGGGCCCACGTAATGCAGCAAAGTGAAATTTCATTCGTATATGGCATGGGCCACCACCAGGCAGGGACCCTCACACAGCGCCGCGCCTCCCCCCCCCCCCCCCGGGGGGCCCCAATCGTACACACACTCCCACCATTGCAGCCAACAAGGAGACAGATAATCCAGCAGCATCTACGTAGCAGCAAGTTGAATTTGTACACGTTGACGCCTGGACTGCCCATGACCGACAATGGTTCCGGTTCATTGTGGCATGCCCAAGGCAAGATGACAACGAGATCAGGTGAGTTCCCATGGAGCCAGCGGCCCGTGATGGTACAACGCGTCTCTTGTGAACTAGTGGGATTATCCTTAATTGAGATTGAAGAAACGAAGGTGGTGGTTCATGGACACTGCTGATTTGGGAGCGGGATTTTGGTTTGGGGAGGGATTTCTTCTATTTCCGAAACATCACAAACCCCTCATTGGCCAGTGAGGCTTCTCTAGCTAGCGGTTTGCTCCATGGAGCCGTGAACGGAACTCTGGTGTCTGAGAGCTCTCTCAGACTTGGCCAACGTCTCCTATGCCGTGAAGAGTTAAAAGTCCCATATTGTGCACACGTGGTTGTATGTTCTAATTCCTGAGAGTAAAACCAAGGCGGTCTTCCGTCTCCACCTCACACAATACGTGATCCTGATTCCAAAGTCCAAATGTTCCTTTCCCAAATTGCCATTTTCCAAATTTTCTCTCCCGGACCGGGGCGGGCCCCTTCCTTCAAGGCTTGAATGAGCCACACAACTCAATACGCTCCGATCACGTCCATCCGTCATTAAGGCAACACCACCAATGCCTGCCTGTTCATGATTGCAATTCTTCAGGATACACATATGTGTATATGCCATAACACGGTACTGGCGATAGCCTTGCGATGACAGACGTTGCCACTGACAATCCTACAAAAGTGCCCGGAAACCCAGACGCTTGCCAGTAGTACAAAAGTGCAATAATGCAGCCATTGGGAGCTTAACCCGTGAACAACCACGTGCTCTTGTGTACGGTATTTAAAGTCATACATTTAAACCTTACAAGAACGTTCTTGTAAGTTAACTCAGCAGCCAAAACAAGGCTCGAATTTACAACCATCAGACCCTCTAATAATGCGGTAGTGCATACTCATTTAAACACACTCCAGTGCACGAGACAGGTATGAAGATTGTACTGCTAGTGCACTGCATTGTATACGTAAAGCGCGTACGGATTTTGAACGTCCTCCAGTGCACAAGACAAATATGAAGATTGTACTGCTAGCACACTGCCTTTAATGGTACTGCCACAGGTCTGTATCGCCGAGTGTACTAATACACTAAAAATACTTTCACTAGTGCACGCCGGAGTACTTCAGAATTTTGAAGATAAACAAACCTCGAGTCTTCGCCATGCGCAAAAGGAGTCCAAGAGTACTCTAGTTCAAGTTTCAAACACGGTCTGAGGAGGCTCAGACTTAAATCTGTGCCCTTGTTTTACTACAGTGGTCATCAATGGCACGAGTAGGGATATCCTTTGTCAGAGCGCATCCAGGCAAAGCAACCATACCAAGTGTTCAGCAGTGGCAAGCAAACAATGTCCAAGTATAGAGCCGTTCTTTTCTTCTACGACAGTTGTAGAACGT
Source organism: Botryococcus braunii (assembly GCA_002005505.1). Lineage (NCBI taxonomy): Eukaryota > Viridiplantae > Chlorophyta > Trebouxiophyceae > Botryococcus > Botryococcus braunii. The sequence goes on along the minus strand of KV908338.1, from coordinate 1,009,676 downwards.
TGACGGCACAGCCAAAAGGCTGCTAGCTTCATCGTTTACACGGTGTCCGTTCCACAAACCTCGGTAAACAATTTCTTCAAAACTAATCAGCAAAACTGCGAAGACGGAGGACCCTGGTCTACCCACTTGGTCTGCCCACCCTTCGGTCCAAGTAGTGCGTTTCTGGAAACTAATGCTGCCCCTTCAAGATCGTACTCAACACCAAGACCTGGCATGGAGAGCTCGTTGTCTGAACCCGATCCTCCGGTGCAACTCTGTATACAGCTTTCTACACAAAACCGATTGTGTACAATCGCCCAAAGATAATAAGTACACGGTGCCTCTAGCCCTAATCACGTGAGTCTTCATGAAAATCGTGCAAGGTACCCCAAAAGATGTACATATGATTTGATAAGTAAGGTTTACACTCCGCTCATTGAGCCATGTGACAACTGGTAGTTCAGCTCACGAGATATCATGATCAATTCCTAGCCCGCGAAAAGCCTGGCTTCCTCTTTGTTATTCTCTAGAGGCAGGGACCTCGCGGAGGGGGGGTGGCAGTGGGGTTTCCCCCACAACACATCATGCATAAATTTGGCCCATAACTACGGCATGCGGGTGCCCCCTCCGAGCCCTCCTTTTCTTCCTTTCCTCCACAGCAGCGGATCTGTGGTCTAGACCGCGCCGCACTTTCGCAAGAGAAGCCGGCCACATGCCCTCATGACTGTTGCAGGCTTGTGTGCGCCACACGGGATTATCGTAGAACCCGTTGCATTTTCACTGGAACCCTGGAAGGGTGAGGGGTAAGGGTTAGGCTAGCCTAACCCTAACCCCTTATAGGCTAAAGCTAACAAGTTTAGCCTACAGCCCACCGTTAGCTAACCCTGCAGGTGCTCCCCAACGACAGTCAAGAAGACCTGCTCCAGAGTCGGGAGGGACACCCCAAAGGCGGTGATGTGGAGGGCCTCTCTGGCCGCCTCCATCTTGCGCAGCACGGTAGCCAGGGGAGCCCCGGAGCGGGGGATCAGGAAGCGAGCGCGGCCCGCGTGCCCTTCCTCAGCTGGGAAGCCCCGAAGTTCCTCCGCCACAAAGCGCGTCAGGGCGTTCAGCGCTGCCGTGTCTGCTGCTGCGTCACACTCCAGCACGTAGCCCCCTCCGTACAGCTCCTTAAGGTGGGTTGGCGAGCCTAGACACTTCAGCCGGCCCTGCATCCCCCCCGGCACATGCTCAAGCCTCTTCTTCTTCTTGGTCTGCAGGTGTGCGTCCGGTATTCCTACTTGAATGGGGCAGAGAAGAACAAAGAGTAAAACGTTAGTCGTCTTGTCCATAACCCATTTTTCCAATGCGAACTGGCACACGAAGTTGCGAAGACGCTCTGTTTCCCAAATGACTTCCATCAGCATTTCTGAGAGAGGCCATGCTGTACTGCTCACCCACCCTTTTCACCACCGCTCTGAGGGTGGCAATGGTGCACAGCTTCCCCTATCACTCCATCAACGCTTCTTTGTCCTCATTGGCTTCTTGGAGGGAGGGGCCTTGAAGTGGATGGTGAGAAACAAATCCCTCCCCCCCCCCACACACAATATTAGCTGACAGGGTGTTACCTTACCCGCCTCCCAACCGGCACGTCATAGTATGACTGATACGTACGCCCATTGGTCGGTGGTCGAAGACAAGGATGTGCTTGTGTATGAACCCCAACACACACACACACACACACACACACACACACACACACACACACACACACACACACACACACACACAGACACACACACACTCTCTCTCTCTCACTCACACACACACACGCACGCACGCACGCACGCTCTCTCTCTCACTCTCTCTCCCTCTCTCTCTCTCTCTCTCTCTCTCTCTCTCTCTCTCTCTCTCTCTCTCTCTCTCTCTCTTTCTCTCTCTCTCTCTCTCTCTCTCTCTCTCTCTCTCTCTCTCGCTCTTGCTCTCTCTCTCTCTCGCTCTCTCTCTCTTTTCCTTTCTTCCTCGCATGCGGAGGAATGAGGGGTGCAGATCAAGTACGTCAATGAGACTGCGAGACCAGAAGAGAGAGAGGGGGGGGGGGGAGAGGGAGGGAGAGGGGGTTCTAAGAACCTGATGCATGATGCCAACTCGGCTGCAGAGGGCTTCACACTCATCCAGGGAGTGGGTGGTGAGGACCACCGCCATGCCCTGCCGCGCGGGACCCTCCGCGCTCTGTGCGGGAGCCTCCTCAGTGGCGCGTACTACAAAATCCCACATGGATCGCCTGGCTCCCGGATCCTGCATAACCCAGCCACCCCACTCTTTAACTTCATCTCTGCCTTGCATCAGGAGAACCGCAACCGGATAGGCCACACTGACCACTGGCCGTTACAGGAAGAAGTGTGAGTGTGCGTAATAGTGAACACCTGACGGTTATTAAAACAAGTGTGCGTGTGAGACACAGTGAACAGTGGTTGGTATAGGAATATGTGTGTGCGTGGGTGATAGTGAACAGTCTTGAGTGGGGTATGTCTGAAGAACACCAAAGGGAAAGCTGCTCAGGCCCGTTACGGCTGGACGTTTGAGCATTTGTACTGGAAACATTGAAGGCCTTGCACAGTCCCAGGGCGGTTGCTGTCAGGAAGGCGCTCCCAACTTCAGTTGCCTGCTCAGGAAATCATACTAAAGAGCCTGGTTCCACATGTGCCAGGAGTCCCAGCAGTCGACACGCTACAAGGAAGGTCTCCAGTTGCCCGGACCCAAAGATGCGCTGCTTGTGGCCATTCCAATTACTGCACGACATGGCTTCATCCGCATGTACCGCACCAAAGAAGACCATGTGTAATCCCATACAGAGAGCGGGCCACGGCTTCTCTGGTTCCAGAATGTGCACTCAAAACGATCAGCCCAATCTGTTGCAACCAATAGTAACAACAATGAAAACGACAACGACAACAACCAGAACTAGTAATAACGACAATAATATAGAATTTCCTATGATATCATGACGCCGTTGACGATAATTCTGAGGCCGTGCATCACACGGGGCAAAATTGTTTTGGGGCCATTGGACTCGCATCTACAGGCTCCTATGTAGCGACGGACTGTGGCCTATCAGGGGGCTTGGTCAACCAACCAATGGCATGAACGATTCCAACAAGCACAACAGATCCAGGAGGTATCAGATAGTGAAAGGGGTAAAAAAAATGTCTCAACGGACAAGACATATGGTGGCTGGGATCGAACCATGCCCGACGATGGCTCATCCAAGAGAACTGCGTCAACGCCGCCCACGAGCGCAATTCCAAGCGCCAACTTCCGTTTATTGCCCCCTGAGTACTGCCCGCTGCGCCGCAGTGCCATGTCCTTCGGCAGAGCCACTCTCGCCAACACCTCTTGAACTTCCTCCTCCACAAACTCGGCTTCCACGCCCTGCAAGTTCCCGCCTCACCCAGAAAATCAATTCCAGCTCCGACCCTTTTCACATAGGAAGGCAGCGTGCACCAGCCCGACGCTCCATGTTGCACAGCCCTCATTCCTGATCACTTTCTTAAAGTCCCATGGCATCGGCACCACTCAAGGGGGTTGGAGGGGTTGAACATGTGGTGAACAAGGGACAAAATTACAGTCGGGACGATCCTCAATAACCCCAATCAAAGTGGTGGCATTTGGCTCGAGATTGTGAGAAGTGGACGAGTTCCGTATGTTGGCTGGCTGACCAGCACATGCAGGCATGGTGATGGGCAAATGCGCAACATCCGATCCTCAAATCAAGATCCTGAGGCCAGGCAAGCGGCGGGGAGAGGAGGCAGGGGAAGGCACCTTGAGAGAGGCGTAGAGAGCCAGCTGTTCACGGGCGGTGAGGGAGCCAATGAGGGGGTCCTGCTGGGGGCAGAAACCGAGCAGGGCCCGGGCGGAGGCGGGACCCCGAATGACGCTGGCCCCCTGGACCAGGGCATCTCCCCTGCTGGGCTTCACGCGCCCCGTCAGCATGCCCAGGGTGGTGGTCTTGCCAGCCCCGTTCGGGCCCAGTAGCCCAAAGCGCTGTCCCGCTGGTATCCCCAGGCACAGATCATGTACCGCCACCTGCTCCCCCCACACAAAAGTGGATGCTCGTGCGGGCAGAAGCGGAATGTCCCCTGCGCTGTGCGACATTTGTAGCATGAGTAACACCCACTGCACGCATTGTGCCACCGGCAGTTGATACTGAAACCCACCTCATGTACATTCAGTGCACCACGCTTACCCACATAACTTTGAAGCTGGAAGTCGGAGTACCCTGCGCTTAGCCACCCGCCTTCCACGACATGCGCGTGCACACGCACACACATGTGCATATGCGCGAACACACACACACACACACACACACACACACACACACACACACACACACACACACACACACACACACACACAGACACAGACACACACGTGTGCGCACGCTCACACACACACCCCCATCTACGCACGCGCGCGCGCACACACACACACACACACACACACACACACACACCCCTCACAATCACTTTTTCTTAGAGAAGCGGGCATCCCTGCCATAGGATACGCATGTGTATCTGAAACATTCTGCTTGGACTAATATGAGCTGTACAAAGGATGCCTTGATTGGGCAGGTGGACTAACCAAACTCGGAAAGCCGTGATTCCATCATAGCATAAGGGATGCCATGCACTGCCAATAGGAGACTGTTTAGAACCAAATGACTCTAAATGCTGGCAACTAAGCTTATGACGCAACCCGTGGCTCTTTAAAATTACCCTTACCATGCCAAATCTAGTAGAATCACATAAAGAGAACTACCCCAGCATTGTGGAAGGAATCCAAGTGGAAGTCTCAAACCAAATGCCAGGGAGGCTGCTCTTGACCAAAGAATACCAAGAGTCTCTCATTGACACCCATGAGAGACCGTGTGAATCTGTTCTGTTCCATCGTACTCTGTTTACAGTCTTCCTCTTCCTCCTAACTTTCCTCCTCAGGGAGATGGTGCAGCTTCGGGACGGATTCCTACTTCGGGATACATCAAACACAGAAGCGGGTAAGAGCATTTTTGAGAAGCATAAGCACACAGCAAACAAAGGGGGTGGGATTTGACGATTGAGGATTAGACTCGTTCTTTTCGAGGCTTTCCAGATCCATCCCGAAAACCAATCAGAACTGTCTGCTTGTTTCAAACCAATTAGAATTGCCGTGTCACTCAATGGCAAGGCTCAGACAAGGGTGTGGAAAGGGATAAAGGAAAGGAAGCTAGAGCCACTCACCTTGGGAGGCAGGCCAGGATACACCTTGCGGAGCCGCTCAAGGCAGATTGTGTCCTGGCTTACTTGGCCGCCCATCACTCTTGCCCGCTCAGCCGCCACGTCAGCATCTTCGAGCGCAGCTTCCTCGTCCAGGTCCTCGTGGGGGTGCGTCCCAGTGTCCTCGCTAGCAGACAGCATGGGGTCCTGCTCGGTGTCCGTCTCCGCTCCCTCCGCCTGCCCCTCATCACCCTTAAGCATTCAACCCTCTCTCATAGCACAGCGTGGATGCGATGTTGTTTGACGAGTCACCAAGGTCACATGATCGTAAAGTAATCGGGTGCAGGAGGCACTCCTGGGCATTGTTCATTGCGGCAGCCACACTCCCGCAAATTCTGTGAAGGCGCGCTGCACATCTCCAACACCACGAGCGGATGAGAACAGCGACAACATGAAAGACGATCCTGCGGACTTCCATACGACACAAACCTATGAATCAGCCCCAAATGGAACATTTCTGTCCCCTCCCACCCACCTGTTTCTCTCCCTCGGCCTCCCAACCCCTCTCTTCCCCAACCAGCCCCCCGGTTCCTTCTGTGTCCGTGTGTGCGCACGGATGCGGGTGTGCACACGCGGGCTAGCCTCAGCGCACACACGCTCGTCGACCCCACTCCATGACATCCACATAATCGTGGCAGGAGCTTCGGAGCTCTCTCCTCTCTTAGAAGCGGCAAGCCCAGGAAGAACCCACGAGCGTGAGCGAGAGGCCATCACAGGGAGGGCAGGAGGTATGGGCAGAAACTGTTGTGTCCGAATCGCACCTGGAGAGCGGCGCTGTGGCGGCGGCCACGGGAGGAGAAGCGCCTGGACAAGGAGCGGCGGTGCCCCAGTGGGGGGCGGAGCCGCCCCGCAGCAGCAGCCAGCCACGTGGGAGCCTGCCTCAGGCCATCGAAGAGGCCCGTGCGTCCATCGTAGTCCAGCAGCATCGCCAAGCCAAAGTAGGCAACGGCTTCCAAGGCCAGGAAGGCTATGGGGCGGCCCAGGACGTGCCACTTAAAGACGCTGCCGACTTGTGGCAGCTCTGGCGCCGGCCCTCCTGCACCCCAGTTTGCCTGTCTGCCGGGCTTCTGCAGAGAGGCTGACCCTGCAACGGGGTGTGGGATGGAAGGAAGCATGCGATAGGACGATAGAGGTGGGGAGCCGGAGGGAGGAGGGGGAAGGAAAGAGGGAGAGAGAGGGGCAGAGGGGAGGGGGAGAAAGTGGGGGGAGAGAGAGACACAGAGAGAGCGAGAGAGAGAGAGCGCGCACGCGCGCGCGCGCGCGCGTGTGTGTGTGTGTGTGTGTGTGTGTGTGTGTGTATCTGTACAGGGCTACTCACACATGCATGCGCGCGCGCGCGCGCGTGTGTGTGTGTGTGTGTGTGTGTGTGTGTGTGTGTGTGTGTGTGTGTGTGTGCGTGTGTGTGTGCGGGGGTGTGTGTGTGTGTGTGCGTGTGTGTGTGTGGAGGGGGGGGAGCAACATGGGAAGCGCAAGGGGGGGGGGAGAGGACGCTGGGCGGGGGGGGGGGGCAGAAACAGGAACTGTGCAGGTGCCTCTGCTTTTGAGGATCTTCTGAACGAGGACAGATGCAATGCAAGAAAAAAGATGCGGCTGAAACTCGCCTGTGAAGCATATTCTGCCAACTGCGTTCCTCATAAAGATACTATTAAGGTCTTCAATGCAGCTTCGAATTTTGGCATGGACAAAACGCCTGTGGGGGGAGAGGGCGGAGGAGAATCCGTCAACGGGGACACCATGGTACCTGCGGTACCATTCTGGAGACCGGGGCCAGCAGCAGGAGTGGGTGGGGCGCTGGCCTCCAACATGCTGCGCTTCATGTGGTAGGCGGTGAGCTCGATGAGGCCCTCTCCCAGCAGGAAGGGGGGCATCAGCCGGAAGAAGTGCACCAGGACGCGCTGGAGAGCACGCGTCTTCTCCAAGTTCTTCATGACGTAGCTCCCAATGACCGTCACAAAGCCAAACACGAAGGTCAATGCTGCTATGGAGACCTGCCCACCATATTTGGCAGTACATTTTAGCATTAAGTGGAGGACGGCGCCTGTGAGAGGGGGGGGGGGGAAGAGAGAGGGGGGGAAGAGAGGGAGGGAGGGAGCAGCCGATTGCAAATGTCATGTGTGAAACACTGAAAATCTGAGGGGACACATGCCTGTGCAAGCACTGGGGCGGTTCTGTGCAAATGTGAAGATTGCACTGAAAGAACCACAGATGATTTAGCCCAAAAGAGATGCAAGACAACTAAAATTCAATGAAACTGGGATGGAAACGTACACCAGGGAGAATGAGGTAGACGGGGATAATGGGGGCGAGCGGGGAGGCACAGAAGCAAAAAAAGGATCTGGAGGGAGAAAAACGGAACGTTGTAAAAAGGGACAAGGCTGGGCCGGACTCGAACCTGCGCCGCCGAAGGGCTGGAGAAGCCATGGGAGAAGCTGTAAGACAGGGGTATGATAGATGCCCCATACATGAGCAGCAGAAGCAAGGTACCCTCCGCTTGTCCAAGAGTCCCCACGGTAGCTTTGTCACCATATGCAAGGAATATCAGCATGGAGGCGCCGGTGATGCCCAGCCACAGCATATAGTCAAAAGCATAGCTGCCGGCCCAGTAGGCCGTCGAAGGGCAGCCTGATAGAAGTTGAAGGTGCTGTGCACCGCTGATTCTTTCTGACACTGGGTTGATGCAGAAAGCTCCACTGAGGTAGCAGAAGGGCACCTGCCAACATGCAAATCCCACAACTGATTCAGCGTAAATTTCCAGGCATCGTCGGGGCGCCTCTTTCCTTTCGTGTGTTTGCTTCAAAACTGGTTCTGCACCCCCTCCCTCTCTTTCCCAAGTCATAGCAGAGAACAGGATCCCATGGTGGAGTAGCGGGTAGCACGCGCACAAAACACAAATACCTGCCACCCACCCACTCTCACACAAACACACACTCCCACACTCATGCGCCCGCATGAACACACTCCCCCCCCCCCCAAAAGAAAACATTCATGCACCCCCCACACTCACTCATGCCCCCCCCCCCCCACTCACACACACACACAGACACACACACACACACTCATGTGCGCATGAGCACACACACACACAGACACAGACACACACACACACACACACAGACACACAAAGGGAAGGAGCAGAGACAGAGAGAGGGGAGGATACTTCGTCACTCCCCACCTTTCCAACCCCACTTTGGAAGTCAATTGGGATTCGGGTCGCAAACAAGCAATGACTGCGGTCAAACAGACACGAAGTACTGCGGTATACACAGACCGTTGCCTCCCTCTCCCGCATGCAACTCATGTTGAGAGAATAGGCAGGCGAGGTGAACAGGTTGTATTTGCAGATTTAGGCTCGGGGGCAATACCAGCACAAAGACAGCGCCCAGGACCAACAAGATGCTGTCCAGTGAGACGGACTCCGACTTGGTCAAGGGCAGCGGATGGCTTCGGGCCACGAGGGACGGCCGCACAGCACTCGCATTCCCGGAGTTCAGTACCCCCACAACCTCGTGCAAACCTGTTCCAAGCCCAGACTTCTTCAACAGACACACATGACCATAAACTTATTTATGCAACCAAGCCAAGCCAAGCCCAGCCCAGCCCAGCCAAGCCGAGCCAAGCCAAGCTAAGCTTTGAGCTCGCATCTTCGCGTCATTCAAGCATCACGCATCGAGAACGCAAGGGTCGTTCATCGACAGGGTGCAGGAAGGAGCTGCTGCATGTGCACTTGGGCCAAAATGGCAGGGACACAAAGGATCACCTCCAATTGCGCGACGAGCCAAAAAGCAGCGTGCACCAGCAGTGCCACATGCTAACACGACGTGCACAGAGAAGATGGACATGACACATTCTGCAAGTGAGGCAGTGGCTCATCACTCCAAAGGGAACAAGGACAAAAGAATCTAGTCTGCGGGCTTTGAGATACATTGTTAGGGATTGATACACATACAAAAAGCTCCGACACAGACACTCTGCAAGCCACAGCGAAGGAAATAGTGGGATGCCCAAAATAGGCCCGGTGGAGGCCAACGTGCACAACAGCTTCAGTGCAGTGTTTTCAGTGCTGTCTAAATCAACATTGCTCAGTGCTGTCTAAATTGAGATTGCTCAGTATTGTCTAAACTGAATTGCTCAGTGCTGTCTACATTGATATTCCTCAGAGCTGTCCAAACTTGCTCAGTGCTGTCTAAACGGAATTGCTCTCTAGCCTGAAGTGCAGCCCACCTGAGATGAGGCTGGGCAGGGAATGGTAGGAGGAGGCGTTGTGGAGTAGGGTTACGGGGGCGGCAAGGAACCGGACGAGGGACCTCTGCAGTACCCGGCCCTCCTTTCGGGTCCCCATCAGCGCCCACATCAGCTGCCCAGCAGCCTCGGGGTTTCCCCCCGCCAGATTCTGCGCCACAGCCAACGCCGCCCCTGCCTGCTTGCCCCCGAGCGTGCTGACCAGTTCCGGAAGGTTCCCTCCCGCCACACTCCCGTTGCTGCCCCCGGCCATTTTCAGCGCAGCCGTGATCCATTTTGGGCCGACCAATTCCGCCTCGCTGGAGCTCCCGTGCGGCACCGCAGCTGCCTGGCGGGCCTCAGAGGGGCCCCCTGGGGTGCCGTAGACACCGCCAGCAGCCAGCGGGGGAGAAGATCCGCGAGGGCCCTCGGTAGTCAACAGCGGTACGAGCGCAGAGGCGTTGCCACCACTCATCAGGTCTGCGAGCTTTTGCAGCCCTTCGATGGCCTCTGTCAAGTTTCCTGGAGGGAGGCCTGGGTACCCACCGGTCCCACTCGCACGAGGGAGCCCCCCGGCACCGCCTGCCAGCTTGGCAAGCAGCTGCAGCCCCGCAAGTGCCTCTGAGACATTGCCACCGGAGGCCCCCAGGGTCCCTAAAGCACTCTGCCCTGCTGGGGCATTCCCCAAGAGTCCTGAGAGAAGTTGGAGCTCTGTCAAGATTCCACCGAGGTCAGCCCCAGTACCTCCGGGGGTACCGCCAGGGGTTCCCTGCAAATCCTGCAGTGTGCCGGACCCAGGGCCGGACCCGGGATTGGAGGGCCCAGAAGTGCCCACTGCCACAGCTCCCCCGGGCACCAGGGCCTTCAGGGCGTCAAGGGATCCGGTGGGAGCGCCTCCTGCGGCAAGCGCAGCGACGAGGTGAGCGAGCCCTGCAGGTCCCTGGGTGGACCCCGACGCCACGGTCCCCGCGGCAGCTCCCGCAGAAAACAGCTGGGCGAGGGCCGCCGCCCCCTGCGGCGTCAGAGAACCTCCCCCACTGCTGCCAGCCGAGCTTCCTGCAGTCGCGCCTGCCGCAAGCAGCTGGGCGAGCCCCACTGCTGCCTGCGGGGAAAGGCCCCCTGCTTGCCCACCAGGCTTGGCGGCCGCGGACGCCCCCGCAAGCAATTGGGCGAGAGCGGCCGCTCCTTGGGCGGTCCCAGCTGCGGCGCCCAACGAACCCATACCGCCAGCACCTGAGGAACCCGTACCGCCAGCGGGTGACCTCAGGAGCAGCGGTAAAAGCACGGCAGCAGCCTGCGGGTTATCTGCCGCGGCTTGAAGAAGAGCCCCGAGGACTTGAGGGCCCTGTCCCCCGGGACCCTGGAGGAGCGTCCCCAGGGGACCGCCAGGACCGCCGCTTGCCCCAGCGGTACCTGGGGTGCCCTGGGCCTGGAGTCCCTTCTCCAGCTGCATCCCAAGCTGCATAAGCTGGGCCAGGGCATCGATCTGCGCTGCGGAGGAGGGAGAGCCCGACGCGGCGCTCGAATCTGTGGACGGGTCTCCCAGCGCTGGATTGTCCAATCGACGTCTGTTACCGCCGAGCTCCTTATCTTCACCATCTGAAGAGTCCCCACCAAGCCACCCCGCCCTCCCGCGCGGGCGGCGGAAGGCGGAGGTCATGTTGCGGATGACGGGGTCGTTGAACGCAAGCGCCCCGTACAGGGGCCCAACGCCCTGGGGGATGCCAGCGAGGAGGCCCTGGCTCAGCGCGTAGCTGCCGTTGACGGCCTGCAGGAATCTGAATCCCAGCGCGCCCGCACAGGGCGCGTCCTCCGGGGTGTGCAGCGTGGGCGCGGAGCACTGCAGCAGGGACTGCGGCGCCCCCACCCCTGCCACGGGCACAGGGCCTCTCTGTTGGAGGGTGTCCAGCGTCAGGAGCATGGTCGGAGACGAGGGGTCGATGTTCACCTGCAACCTGCAACTTGTCAGAGCACAGCCCTGGCCCCTCACCTGGTCCAGGCCAGCTGCACATTGCCATGACCTCCATCAATGTGTACCGTACTCACGCAACTCACGCTATTTCACAGCCTGCAGAGTGATATGAGGTCGTTCTTCTGCTGATTTGTTGGTTTTACGACCCGCTTTTTTTCCCTGTGTGTGTGTGTGTGTGTGTGTCTGTGAGTGTGTGTGTGTGTGTGTGTGTGTGTGTGTGTGTGTGTGTGTGTGTGTGTGTGTGTGTGTGTGGAACAGAAGCACAGAAGAGATCCCACAATCCACGATAATTTACAACCCTTTGCAGCCATTGGCGATGACCACACAGGGGGGGCCTGTATCCTCCTGCCCGCAAACAGCGCTTTCGAAAGAGCCCTCGACTCTTCACGCGCCCTGCTTCGGCAGGTTGGGAGACCCAGCCACAGAGATCCATCGCCAATAGAAAGATCGGAAACGCCCTACTTACGGTCCGGGAGAACGTCGTTGGCTTCTTCCATGGTTCACGGCCCACGGTACCCTTTACTCATGTTTTACTTCCGACGCAGCCCTTTTCCATGTTTACAGCCGGAGTGCTCTCAATGTAGCTTACTCATCTTCTCCCCTTTTAAATCCCAGCAGACTGATCTTCAAGCACTCTGATTTATGGTACTTATACTCGGTCAGTTGTATGTGCCTTCCCTTCCGGGTTTTGAGGCTCCCTGTTTGGAAAGGTTTCTGTCCCTTATCCAGAATAACTTAATCCTCGACAGCGTTCCCGTCATTTTTCAGGTTCCCCTGCTCATACATGGACTGCTCATCCATGTGGATAAGAGTTGAAGATGAAGAGTGGCTCAAGCATGCGTACCTTGAGAACCAGAAGGCAGCAGGCGATGGCAATAACGGGGAGGCCAAGAGTGAACAGCATGCTCGTGACTTCCCTCCCTGTACCCAAAAATGGGAATCAGCAGGGACCCTCCTAGAGGAATTCAATGGCACAGCTAAGGCCGTCGGCGTATGGCACGGACCCCAGTTGGACATCAAGGTACACCCAGTGGCTTGCAGGTAGCCTGAGGATGCGGGCAGAGCCTCAGACAGGCTGACTTCAAAAGCTTGCCGCAGATTGCAGCCTTTCGCCACTTTTCACATGTTAATATGCACGAGTGCCAAAGCTTGCCGCAGAGACCAGCCTTTCACCACTTTTCACACGTCAATATGCAGAAGAGTCCACGAGGATGGACCATCATGCTGCCCAATTGGCACCGCTCGGGCTTACACATTATCCTCATCCAAGCGACAGGGAAGGCAACTTGGTGGTGCCAGGGATGACAACCAAATTCGCATGGGCCGATGGACACCACCCACACGCACATGCGGACACACATGCACACGGAAACCTAATGCCCGCCTAGGGTAGAAGCACAACTGTGCATGCACGCATGCGTGCAACACGGGCACACACACACACACACACACACACACACAGCGCACGAACAAACAGCCACACACACCAAACCGAAAACGCAGGCGGGGGCTGCGTACTGGCAATGAGAGCACGCTTGCGGGTCATCTGGCCAAAGGACACAGACCATTGCTGCAGGGCGCTGCGCTTACGGGGGGGCCCAGGACCGCGCCTCCATCCGCTTCCCTGCTTGGGCTCCCTATGCGGGTTCCCCTCGAAGGACCCGCTGCCGCTGCTGCTGCTCTCAAGTGCCTGGGCCCTCTTGGAAAAGGCACTTTGCCCCGTGGCCTGCCTGTGCTCGAGCCCCTCCTGCCCTGTTACAGAGTTGCCTGCCCCTGCTTCATCCGTTTGAGGGCTCAAAGCACCCACTCCTCCGGTGGGTTTGCTCGCCTCTCCACCCAACCCGGCATCCCTTCCATGGGCTGTTCCAGCAGCAGGTCCCACGGCCTCCGCCCGCTGGTCGCTGCCCACTGCCTCTACAGGACGTGACCCTGGAGCAGAGCCCCGATCTCCCAGCGTCCCGGCTTCATCGAGGCGGGCGTCTGCACCGCCTGGCACGCCTTCCCGTGGGGGACTCACGGTGCCAGTTCTGGCTGTTGCCTCATTAGGATCGCGGGCCATTCCAGACTCACTCGGCACAGGGAGCGAGTTGGATGGAGCGGATTCAGAGGGCTGCTTTGACGGAGTTTCTGGAGGAGAGTCTGAGGAGGTGTGGGAAGGAGGCGGGGGAAACGAGGCGGCCGTCAGCGGGGATGTGGGGCGGGAAGGCGGAGAACAGTTGCGGGAAGACCCGGAGGTTGGTGAACGACTCGGAGGAGCCATCTCCAACTCCACTATTTGAGGCCCGGGGGGACTGGGGCCCGGGAGTGCGAGCGCATGATTAGAGTCTGCCGTGCAGCGTAAGAACACGTCCTCCTGCATTGTTTGAGACCGCCAGACGTCCAGTCAGTCGGCGGGCAGTACCTTGAACTAGCCAGATGCATGCCCCAGCACCATGAGGCATACACTGAGGGATGAGAACACGTATGGAATCCCCGGGATTCCACGGGTCAGAAACCGAGGAGCGTCCCTGCGCCCGCAGGGACTCGGGCGCCAGCGTGAAGGCGCTTCTGCTGCCAGTGCACAGCAGCGGTTGATTGTTCGGACGCAGCAGACCAATCCTTGAACGGCATGTGCAGTGTGCACATAGAGTATTGACAAATCACACATCTCGCATTCCACACGTCTTGGGGCTCCGGGTGCTGAGACGGGAGCGCTAGTGCAGGACTGTATTCTCTGTTTTCGTCTTTTACCTCTGTCCAGAAACAGGCCTTCTCGTATGAGCCCGGGCTGATACCCCTTAGACGTCTGTCTTGGGCCGGACCATGTTGAGGAGCAATGTGTGTGTGTGCGTGTGTGTGTGTGTGTGTGTGTGTGTGTGTGTGTGTGTGTGTGTGTGTGCACATAAGCACGCCAGTGAGCATACGCACATGTGTGTGTGTGTGTGTGTGTGTGTGTGTGTGTTGGGGGGCGTATGTGTGTGTGTGTGTTGGGGGGTGTATGTGTGTGTGTGGGGGGGGGTGGCTTTGAGTGTGTGTGCTTGCGCGTGCACGCGTTCGAGCGCCCATCCATGCATGTGTGCATGAAGAAGACAAAGACCGGAGTGGGAAAAAGACGGATTGGACGATTAATAAAGAACAGCGGAGAAAAGAGAAACAACAAGATAAGTATTGTCTAAAGCTGGAAGAGTCGGGGAAGCTGGGGGTTTGCATTTGCATTCAAATAGTTGTACAGGTCGAATAATAGTATAGAAGAAGTGTGTCTTTCACAGTGAGCACAAGAGAAGCTGAGCTACGGCAGACAGAGTTTCGGAGACAGTCCTTCTGGGGTCCCTCCTCTTGTCCGGGTACACTGAGCGTTGGAAAATACACTATGCATTTGCAAGGGCCACTGGCCAAGGAGGCCGCACCAGCGTCGGCATGCAAATGCCATAATGCAGGATGCCCAAATCACCGCCTGCCGCTGCCATGTCATCCAGGAGATCTGGAAAATGAGAGGCTTCACCCATTGGAAGCTGAAACACCTGCCCAGAAGATGACCGGCATCAGGACAGTTAGAAAACGGGGTGTGAGTGGGTGTGTGGTGTGTGAGTGAGTGCGTGTGTGTGTGTGTTTGTGTGTGTATGTGTGTGTGTGTGTGTGTGTGTGTGTGTGTGATGTATGCGTGTGTGCGTGCGAGCGTGTGTGTGTGTGTGCGCGCGCGCGCGCGTGTGTGTATGTGTGTGTGTGCGCCTGTGTGTGTGTGACACACTGACAGCAAATCTGAGCATGAAAGAAAATCCCTAAGAACGCAGGATGATAGTACATTCATTACTCACAGCAACATTTCACACCCTTCTTCCTCTCCAACAACGAAGCAAACTTTCATACGACTTTGGGTGGTCCATGCATTTGTAGACCGGGCAAGACTGGATTATTATCGGCGCTCACGCTGACTGCCCCAGTCGAAAGTGCCAGGGAGCCAGAAACCCATCCTTACCAACACAAAAGAAGGATCTCATGTGCTAACTGCATACGCAATGAGGCACCATACACAAATATATTTTAACACAACACCCCATCCCATGCCCCCCTGCTCTGGAAAAAAGTGTGGGTGCCCATCCCAGGGGTACCGAGATACACACCATCCGACCCCCTGCTCTGGAAAAAAGTGTGGGTGCCCATCCCAGGGGTACCGAGATACACACCATCCGACCCCTGCTCTACTTCCTGAGGTACAACTCCTGCCTTTGGCACCCACTCCCACCAGGCAATGCCACATCCTACAGTTCTCTCCATTCCCACCGCCAGTTTTGAAATCTACACTTAACCTCCTGCCACTTCCAGTGTTCGCCACGTTGAGGACACATGCCAAAAATGGCCACAGGAGTGAAGGGAAAGAGCGCTGCCACGTGGCCTGCTGGGCGTACCAATTCAGCGCCGGAAGCCCGAAGCACATGTGCGCCTGCCACATGGCTGTAGACAAGGCGAGCCACAGCGTCGCTATCTGCTTTGCAGTCCCGCTCCAAGTCAAGCGTGAGTGTAAGGGAGTACCTACAAAGGTCATACTTCCTGCATCAGGACTTACGCACCAGTGCAACCATTACCATTGTCTGAAGTCCGTCAGGAGCCATTGTCTGAAGTGCGTCAGGAGTAGCATTGTCTGAAGTGCGTCAGGAGTACCATTGTCTGAAGTGCGTGAGGAGTACCATTGTCTGAAGTGCGTGAGGAGTACCATTGTCTGAAGTGCGTGAGGAGTACCATTGTCTGAAGTGCGTGAGGAGTACCATTGTCTGAAGTGCGTGAGGAGTACCATTGTCTGAGGTGCGTGAGGAGTACCATTGTCTGAAGTGCGTGGGGAGTACCATTGTCTGAAGTGCGTGAGGAGTACCATTGTCTGAAGTGCGTGAGGAGTACCATTGTCTGAGGTGCGTGAGGAGTACCATTGTCTGAAGTGCGTGAGGAGTACCATTGTCTGAAGTGCGTGAGGAGTACCATTGTCTGAGGTGCGTGAGGAGTACCATTGTCTGAAGTGCGTGAGGAGTACCATTGTCTGAAGTGCGTGAGGAGTACCATTGTCTGAAGTGCGTGAGGAGTACCATTGTCTGAACCACTTCATGGTACTCCGGCCCTGTAGCCTAGGATGTCCTTCATAAAAGGCAACTCCAGCAGTTGAAGAGGCCATGGAGTGCAAGCACATGGAGATGAAACCGATATCAAGCAAAGGGCCTCTGAGACCGTAAAGCTAGCTTGGCATTTACTGCCTCAGAGTAACACACTTGGGTTGTTGCGACCGTGACAGCAAAGGGTAACCTTTGAACCATCTGTTACGCCCTCTCATCAGAATTTTTCGATGAGTAGGCGCGAAGAATGGTTCAGAGGCCGGCGTTCGCCGTCATGGGTTCAATACCCGCCCGAGTCATGAACTCACCCATGGCTGTATTTTTGCTTCAAGCTGAGGGAGGAACCCAAAGCCACAAGCCGGCCCTCTGCCATGATGGCAATCCGATCAGCAAGCAGATCGGCTTCATCCATGAAGTGGGTTGTGAGCAGGATTGCCCGTCCCGCATGCTGCTTTTCAAGAATATCCCACAGGGCCCGTCGCGACACCGGATCCACACCTGCGATGTAATCCCCCCGACATACATTTCCCATTCCTTCCTCATCCATATACAATCCTTCTCCAAAAACCCCAGGGGAAGCCCAATGCTCCTGGCTTATCAAGCCCATCAGCACTGTGGCCTCTATTGTGAAAAGAGCACAAGTAACACGGGCACAGCAGTATAATGATTTATACAAACGAACCAGGATCCTTGAAGTGCCATCACTGCTGGTTAAGGTGCTTCAAATCATTATAATCAGAATTAGCATCGGCACACGCCACGGGACTCTGCACCTTGGAAAGGTCCAGCCGGAACCCCCCCCCCCCCCTCTCCAATTTCAGCATTTTCCACAAGGAGGAGAAGATTACACCACATTGGGCACATTGAGCTGGTCTTTTTCATCCCACTCTTGTAACAGGAATCCGACAGGGCAGAGAAGGTTCCATCTGTCCCCAAGAACTTTTCCGTGACAAGCACTTTACCTGACACCGACAAGGGAGGCCTGGGCTCGAGGACAGGAGTAGGCCAGAATGTGGCTACACCCACATCCTTGCATACTCGCGCAGACGGATCGTGTGTATGCATGTGGGGTGTGTGTGTGTGTGGGGGGGGGGGGGAGCTGGTGTGGGAAAATGGGCGGGTGTGGGTGTTCCTCCCTTTTAGCTAAGGTAGGTGATGTTCTGACTCGATTCATTGCTCATAGAATGGGAGCTCACCTGATGTGGGTTCGTCCAACAGGACAACAGTTGATTTTCCCAGCAGTGCCAGCCCCACCTGCTCAACCACTTAAGTCATGGTAAGTACACATGCATATCGTGTTGTGAACTACTAATGGGATGAGCCCTCTGTGTGGAGGTATGCCTCCACTTGAGGGGGTTCCGTGCTGACCATTCAAGACCAGAAGCCGGCGGCGCACACTCAAAAGACGTCACGGCAGCAAGCACGACATAGCATGGGAGCTCTGGTCCTGGACTGTGAGACATGACCCTGGATGGACACTGGAAAGTGAAAGTGGGAAATGACAAACAGGTTCATAACTTTAGGTCCTGGAAGCAAACAGCTCTCGCACTGTATTTCCTTTGTGTAGGAAATGAGAGTGAGCAAGGATTCCGTAATTTCGATCTTCTGGTAGAGAGGTTTCATGGATCTTTTGTTTGGTTTTCATGGAATTTTAATTATTGGGGGGAAGAGTTGCCGCACCTGGAGCTTCCTCTTCATGCCACCGGAAAGAGCTCCTGCTCTGCAGCTCATTTTGTTTTGCAGGCAGACAGCCTGCAGTCCAAGAAATGCACCGTCAAGCCCTGCTAAAACCGAACACATCCAACGACACTCCATCTTCTTCCTCCTTGTGCATGTCAGAACATTTCCTCATCACACCCACCACACTCCAAGGGTGGCTGAAAACTTTTAAACATATAACTTTTATACATTTCACAAAGACGAAGCCGGGCGATTTTAGGTCTTCATAGGCAAGGGAATTGATGGAAACCTAGCTGTGAAGAGAGCTTGACTGGCTAATGCGCACAATGCAACCCCAGGGTGGCTAAAAGACACCTCCCCGGGCACTAAATGTGCAGAAGCAAGAGAGCAACTGGCGAAGACTGGAGAAAACAGTCCTGGCAAGTCTCTCAGGAAGTGGCAGCAAGGAATGCAACTGGCGTGCGTGAGCAACCAAAGGATGAAAGGAAGGAAGGAAATCAGCCATCCACAGTCCATTCCCAGTACATCCCCAATCCATCCCCAGTACATCCCCAGTCCATCCCCAGTCCATTCCCAGTACATCCCCAGTACATTCCCAGTCCATCCCCACTCCATCCCCAGTCCATTCCCAGTACATCCCCAGTCCATTCCCAGTCCATCCCCAGTACATCCCCAGTCCATCCCCAGTACATCCCCAGTCCATCCCCAGTACATCCCCACTCCATCCCCACTCCATCCCCAGTACATCCCCAGTACATCCCGACTCCATCCCCAGTACATTCCCACTACATCCCCAGTCCATCCACAGTCCATTCCTAGTCCATCCCCAGTCCATCCCCAGTACATCCCCAGTCCATCCCCAGTCCATTCCCAGTACATCCCCAGTCCATTCCCAGTCCATCCCCAGTCCATTCCCAGTACATTCCCAGTCCATCCTCAGTCCATCCCCACTCCATCCCCAGTACATCCCCAGTACATCCCCACTCCATCCCCAGTACATCCCCAGTCCATCCCCAGTCCATCCCCAGTACATTCCCAGTACATCCCCAGTCCATTCCCAGTCCATCCCCAGTCCATTCCCAGTACATTCCCAGTACATCCCCACTCCATCCCCACTCCATCCCCAGTCCATCCCCAGTACATCCCCAGTACATCCCGACTCCATCCCCAGTACATTCCCAGTACATCCCCAGTCCATCCCCAGTCCATGCCCAGTACATTCCCAGTCCATCCCCAGTACATTCCCAGTACATCCCCAGTACATCCCCAGTCCATTCCCAGTCCATCCCCAGTCCATTCCTAGTCCATCCTCAGTCCATCCCCACTCCATCCCCAGTACATCCCCACTCCATCCCCAGTACATCCCCACTCCATCCCCACTCCATCCCCAGTACATCCCCAGTACATCCCCACTCCATCCCCAGTACATTCCCAGTACATCCCCAGTCCATTCCCAGTACATCCCCAGTACATCCCCACTCCATCCCCAATACATTCCCAGTACATCCCCAGTCCATCCACAGTCCATTCCCAGTACACTCCCAGTCCATCCCCAGTCCATTTCCAGTCCATCCCCAGTCCATTCCCAGTACATTCCCAGTCCATCCGCAGTCCATCCCCACTCCATCCCCAGTACATCCCTAGTACATCCCCACTCCATCCCCAGTACATCCCCAGTCCATCCCCACTCCATCCCCAGTACATCCCCAGTACATCCCTTGTACATCCCCACTCCATCCCCAGTCCATCCACAGTCCATTCCCAGTACATTCCCAGTCCATCCCCAGCCCATCCCCAGTCCATCCCCAGTACATTCCCAGTCCATTCCCAGTACATCCCCAATACATCCCCAGTCCATCCCCAGTACATCCCCAGTCCATTCCCAGTCCATCCCCAGTACATCCCCAGTCCATCCCTTGTCCATTCTCAGTCCATCCCCAGTACATCCCCAGTACATCCCGAGTCCATCCCCAGTACATCCCCAGTACATCCCCACTCCATCCCCAGTCCATCCCCACTCCATCCCCAGTACATCCCTAGTACATCCCCACTCCATCCCCAGTACATTCCCAGTACATCCCCAGTCCATCCACAGTCCATTCCCAGTCCATTCCCATTACATCCCCAGTACATCCCCAGTCCATCCCCAGTACATCCCCAGTCCATTCCCAGTACATCCCCCATACATCCCCAGTCCATCGCCAGTACATCCCCAGTCCATCCCCACTCCATCCCAAGAACATCCCCACTCCATCCCTAGTACATTCCCAGTACATCCCCAGTCCATCCACAGTCCATTCCCAGTACATTCCCAGTCCATCCCCAGTCCATCCCCAGTCCATTCCCAGTACATTCCCAGTCCATTCCCAGACCATCCCCAGTCCATCCCCAGTACATCCCCAGTACATTCCCAGTCCATCCCCAGTCCATCCCCACTCCATCCCCAGTACATCCCCACTCCATCCCCAATACATCCCCAGTCCATTCCCAGTCCATCCCCACTCCATCCCCAGTACATTCCCAGTACATCCCCAGTCCATCCCCACTCCATCCCAAGTACATCCCCAGTCCATTCCCACTCCATCCCCAGTCCATTCCCAGTCCATTCCCAGTCCATCCCCAGTCCATCCCCAGTACATTCCCAGTCCATCCCCAGTCCATTCCCAGTACATTCCCAGTACATCCCCAATCCATCCCAGTACATTCCCAGTACATTCCCAGTACATCCCCAGTCCATCCCCAGTACATTCCCAGTACATCCCCAGTCCATCCCCTGTACATCCAGAAGCAGCCATTATGGATGAAAGGACACCTACCTGGGCCATGTCAAGGGCGGCGGCCCTGGCCTGCCGGCCCCAGGCTCCCCCGGGGATCCCCTTGATGGCAGCGTAAAGCAGGAAGTGCTCCCACACGCTCAGCTGGTCCCACAGGATATTGGTCTATTCCACCACACCCCCCACCCCAATCACCCCATGTCAGCACCTTTCCTTCCCTCCATGAGGCACATTCCCCCTAACCACACCAAACACTTTCAACCAAAGCAGGCACCACCAAGAACACGGACCACGCCAAGCACTTCATAACGAATCCAAACACTTTTTAACCACACCAAACACTATAACCACGCCAAACCCCACCAACCACCAACAACAACACTGGCTACACCAAGCACTTTTAACAAATACCTCAGATATGAGCATGAGTCACTGACAACCCCCGTGACCCCGTCTGAGAATATTCACCTCCCAAACATTCACCCTGTCAAACCCCCCCCCCCTTCCCAACACACACCCACCCACCCCCAGATGGGCGCCCACGCAAGCGCGAGTGGCCCCAGGCAGAGCACACGCGCCGGAGCAAAAACAAACATCGCCGGTGCAAACAAGGACGACGCCTGAGCAAGCAAAAACATCGACGGTGCAAACAAAAACAACGCCAGACCAAGCAAAAACATCTCCAGAGCAAACAAAAACATCACCGGTGCAAACAAAAACATCGCCGGTGCAAAAAAAAACATCGCTGGAGTAATTGCGCAAGAACTCCAAAATCTCAGGAGGTCCTGCCCCCACACACCGGGAAGTGGGGGCAGCAGTGGGGGCGAGGGAGCACACCTGAGGGCAAACACCGAGGTGCTGGCGGACCAGGGAGGGTTCCCGCACAACGCTGTGGCCGCACACTACTGCGTCCCCCGCCGTGGGCCGCAGCAGGCCCGTCAGCATGCCCACCACTGTCGTTTTCCCTGCAAGGAGCACAGAGTCTTACTTTTGTCACATGGAAGCCATGTGGGTGGGCCACAGCAAAGAATGTCAGCATGCCCATCACCTCTGGTCTTCCCAGTAACGAATGCAGAGCCTTAGATTTGTCACATGGAAGCCATATGGCGGGCCACAGCAAAGCCTGTCAGCATGGCCATCACCTCTAGTCTTCCCTGCCAGGAACCCAGCGCCTCAAGTGTGTCACATGGAAACCATGTGGGTGTTGGCCTCCACTAAGCCACCATGATCCCTTGCACATTTGTCATCCCCACCATGATTGTCTTCTTTGGGAGGTGGTGTATCAAGATGTTACTATCAACCGTAAGTGAACGTCAGCAGAGCTGCATGGGTGCAATAGCATTTAGGAAGGCAACATGGATCTGACAGAGGGGGAAAAAAAACCCCCGAAATCACGGACACCTCTCTGCACGGCGCCGAGTGACAGAAGCATGTGCCTTACCTGCTCCATTGTGGCCAAGCAGAGCCAGGGTTTCCCCCACCCGCATCTGCAACGACAAACCCTCCACAGCCACATGGTCTCCATACACCTGCTCATGCACCGGCGCGAGTTAAGTGCAATGAACCCCGCTGGACTGGCACACCTACCCATCCAATGAACATGCAAAGGAAGCCCTTAACCCTCACATACCCTATGGATACACCCAAAACACCAGATCACACCATCCGCCACGCCCCTCTTCCTCGCCCTCCCCCTTCTCTCCCCCACCCCGCCGGCGGATGTAGGCACGCACGCGCTTGTATGTGTACTTGTGGTGTGTGTGTGTGTGTGTGTGTGTGTGTGTGTGTGTGTGTGTGTGTGTGTCTGTGTGTGTGTGTGTGTGTGTGTGTGTGTTTACATACAATTGTGCAAGGATGGGACCTCACGACTTGATGCCATTACCAAACTCCTCACCGAAGTAGTACCACATATACCGCACCATATTTCTTCAATCTCAGTGAAAGTACTTGCCACAAAAAGCCGGACCCCTCTCCAAGGACTTGAAAGAACGGAACCAACAACATTACAAGCCGCATTCCAGCAGCCGCATGCGGCCCACAACCCCTCGCTTTGCCATGAGCTGAATGTATCTATCTAACCTTCTTTCCTTCTTGTCACAGTGCCAGCACCTTGATAAGAGGGGAAGGGTCGCAGGCATGGCCAGTATCTTACTGACAAGACCCGTTCACAGGACACCTCCCAAAGTGGAGCCCTACTCACATGACCCGAGGACAGGGGGAAAGAGGAGAAAGGGCATAGAATGCAATCGCGGACCTTGCGAAGGTCGTGCATGTCAACAGCAATGCGATCATCTCGCCGCCCACCAGTCTGGCTGGAGCCCAACAGAGCGGTGTTTGTCATGTGCGGCCTGTCCCAGTTTCCGTCCTCATCTTCCGACACGACTTCGGGGGTGTGACCGTCATCTGATAGCACAGTGGCATAGCCACGTCGGCCGAAAGCCGTGGCCAGCGTCGTTAGGGGTCCCCGCAGGGCATCCTGCCCCCTCCCTGGATGTGCGGCCTCGGGAGCCAGATGGCCGGTCCTCCAGTAGGTCGGGCTGAAGACAAACCACCAGGGAAGCTGCTGGCCATATGTGTGTGGGCAGACCTGCAGTGAACCACAGAGAGTAGTCACCCTTCTCTTTCGAGACTCGAAACCGACCTACTCCATGCAGCGGCCCCACATGCTACCCCTCCCCCCCATTTTTTCTTCTCCAGCCCCTTCCGCCACCTTTCCTCCCCCTTTTGTTGCCATGCCTCCCTTTCCCATTCCTACACCCCATTCCCATCCCCCCTCTCCCATTCCCACCCCACCCCCCCCCCCCCGTCTCCCATTCCTACACCCCTTCCCCTCCCTGTACCTCCCCCCCTCCCCCCCCTCTCGCCTTCCCCCGGTTGAGCATGCACGAGTTTGTGATACGCGCAGATCAAGGTCATTGATCAATAAAAGAAAAAGCGAGTGAAACTGTGTTTGGATGCAGAATTTACAACATGAGGCCTTCATCTGTCTGTGCGAGTTGGAAGGGGGTTTCCTCCACTGGAAAGTTACCCATGTCTTTTTCGTCATCCCCTGACACCCCCCCCCCCGGGGACGGAAGGGTCAACCAAAATAGCGCCCTTTGTCCTTTCCTGCATGTGTAACAACATTGAAAGAAGACAGAAACATCAACCATTTTATCCCACCCCTCCCATTTCATTAAGCAATTCTTTCACATAACGCCCTTTGTCCTTCAATCAACAGTGTTACTACAGATTTACAACATTGCAAATTGGGCGCAGAATGACACACCTTCTCCAAGTACCAAGCCAGGAAGCCGTACAATACTGCGTCTATCGCCAGCAGCACACAAATGGCTCCAAAGGAGAGAGGGTCAGCCCACAGGTCTCCCCACCCAAGCCCTCGTCCGGATCCTTCATAGTCTCCCAACAGGTCCGCAGCAAAGGTGAAAGCTGTTGGGCTGAGCAGCGACACCAACACCTTGGCAAATAGATCCTGAAGAACTCACCAGAGAGTTAGTGACGACTGCATCCTTGGGAGTTGAACACCCCCACAGGTTCGAATCACCCAAACACAGGATGAACCCATGCGAAAGGGCAATCCCTTCCCAAGCAAATTTCCTTAGGTAGAATCTAAAACCATCGTCGACAATGTCAATGTTAACATATGCCCATAGAACGGTCTTCCGTCCCTTCCAATACCAAACCGTCAAGGTTACTGTTCCGAGCGTATTAAGGCGTCGGGATGGGCTTCCAAGATGGGACGGGCAAAAAATGGGTCTGAATGGCAGCTGTAGATCCCGAGGGTTTGAACCCTGGTGCATACCTGCGGAGCGCCAGTACGGAAGAAGATGTACCGCGGAAGCAGGAACCCGAAGTGCAGGAGCGGGCCGCAAATGGCGGCGATTTTTGAGTTTGAAAACACAGCGGCGACCATCATACCAAATGTCAGCTCTGCAGCAGAAAACAGCAGCAACAGAAGAAGCACACAAAAGGGGTTGGTTGCTGGCAAGAAAGACAGCCAGCAAAAGAGAGTCACAGAGACCGCGGTAGTGAAAAACACGGCCCCGTAGATGATGGCCCAAGCCACAGTAAGCATTCCGGGTTGAAGCCCCATGATACACATCGTCTCTCTCTGTCTCTTCTCCCTCTCCTGCAATGCATCATGCGGCCAGTGAGTGTCACGCCCTGAGCAGCCCCATGATCCTCCCACCACAAACAGGAGAAGGGCCTGTATCCTATAACTGCATAAATTCAATATCGCATCTTTCATGCTCCTGCACAACGCACAGCTGGCGGTGCCTATTGGAATTGGGAACTCCCGCGAGATCACATTTCAGCCCGAAATCTGACACGATCGGGACTGTCCCGACTCGAAAGGAAGAAATTTGAGCTGAAAATCCACACAAATTCGACCTCGCGGGAGTTCCCAAATAAACACATCCATGAAATGCACGCATGGGCTGAAGGCGCCTCCTCCCCGGGGGGCCCCAAACCAGCCTTTGGCAGGCGGCACCGTTCACAAGTAGAATTCTAATGCAATCAATATCTAAGGGTAGCAATCTAAGGCGAGCTGGTTTGCTTCCGTCAGAATTCTACTTTTGAAGGGCGCTGCCTGCCAAAGCGCATCTGGATACTGCAACTGGCCATCACATGAGACAGCCCCAAAGAGAAAGATGAAGTTAACAGCACACTCACAAACACACACACACACACACACACACACACACACACACACACACACAGAGAGAGAGAGAGAGAGAGAGAGAGAGAGAGAGAGAGAGAGAGAGAGAAGAGAGAGAGAGAGAGAGAGAGAGAGAGAGAGAGGGAGAGAAGAGGAGAGGAGAGAGAGAGAGAGAGAGAGAGCAGCACGCTCACCCTCCGGTGTCAAAGAAGCAAAGGACTGGCACTGGAAAGTTTGCTTTTTATAGGGAGCTTTCCTTTCAGGTTTGGCAAAACCTGTGAAATGCAGGGATGTGGGTGATAGAGGAAGCGTACCTCAACGATGCCGCGGACCAGCATAGCTAGAGGAAAAAGGACCGACATGCTGATGAGGAGGCCCATCAGCGGCCCGACGGCATCATAGAACCTGTCCAAACACACACCCTCCTCTCGTCATCGAGAAACAGTGTATGCATGCTGATGACAGAAGCTTATGCCACACAACCCCGCAAGATCCTCAACCAGTGTGTGCCTGTAACTGCGCACATGCATTTCTCTCCCACCCCGTCTCTGCCCCTATGTGCGTGTGCGTGTGCGTGTGCGTGCGTGCGTGTATGTGTGTGTGTGTGTGTGTGCGTGTGTGTGTGTTATGCATGATTTTACATGTGAGCCGTGTGTAAGCACATACCTTGGTTCGGCCTGTTTGTGATGTACACAACGCACATACACACACGCACACAATACACACACTCACACAGGGTTGTGGATGCATGCGCAGGATTACAGAGCAAACAGGTCGGATCCCCGACGTCCCAATCACAAAGGGCAATTATTCATGCATCAACAACACAGCGTCGTCCTTCCCCTCTTTTCACGCTTGCCGTTGTGCATCAACAGCTCTCAAAGTTCCGAGAGCAGATCTGGAGGCGACCTCGAGCCCCGGATATACGACGCCTCAAGCCCCAAATTAGGTTTCTCGCCCCCATTTTTCTTTTCCTAAGCCCGGACGTATCAGAAAAGCAAAATGCGATCCTTTGTGCATGCCATCCTGGAGAATACGACTCATAAGAGCGCTGGAGGAACGCGGACGAGCCAGTGCTCAAAAACAGGCTGGATGTGGGATTAGGGGATTGGGGTTTTGGCAAGGGGCGCACTCATTGTGGACCCATGAGGCGGTGGGCATGACGGCCCCCCACATGGTCCACCATGTGGTGTTGGCCTGCTTGGAGGGCTGTACCAGTGGGAAGGGTCCCAGTGTGGCTTCATGAGAGGGGTCCAGGCCCAGCACGTACCCCTCAATTGCCGTCTGTAACGACAGAAATCCAGAGGTGTAGTACTCCTTATAGTGGATTGGAACTCCGTGGCTGAAAGGATTCACTGCGCCCCCCCCCCCCCCCAAAAAAATTCCTCACGTGGATCAGGGACTCGGGTTTCCCCGACCTCGGCTTTTTGAGTAGCATTCCAGCAAAAGGACAATAGTCTCTTCCAACAAACGTTGCTACTTGCCACCTCCTTGGGAGGTGCAGGTACTTCTCACAGCATTGGAGATTGCACGAGGCCTAAGAGAGGTGGTGACATAACGTGTGGAGCAGTAGAGTCAGGTACTTTGGAAAGCAAGTTTAGATCAGGCCCACTCCGCTACGAATTCAGTCAAGAACGGATGTTTTTTGGTCATTTCAGCACGGCCATGGCACGTTAGAATGCCATGGGAAACCCTCTTCACACGAACCAAACCAACACAAGGTTTCCGATGACCATGCCCTGACCAGGCACAACTTCATTTCGAAGGACAACTCAGACCAGGGAAGTCGAAACCACTTGCAGAAAAGGCAAATAACCCCCTTACAAAACAACCCTGCGGCCAAGGCCGGTGAAACAAAGCATTTCAATCTGCATCTGGTCTTGCACTCAGCATTCTCCCCCGGTAGGGAAGCACCCTTCGGGACTGAGTACCACTCCCTTCTCCACCAAATGGTTGAAAGGATTGGGTGGCTCATGCCCATTGAGGAATTCAAGATATTCCCCGTTGAGGATTTTAAGAAATGCCCATTAAGGATTTTTTAGGACATACCCAGTGAGGATTTCACGACATGCCCATGGAAGATATTAGGACATTGCCCATTGAAGGTTTTCAGCAACACCCCCTGACACCCCCAGGGAAGGGGGGGGGGGGAGGGAAACGCGCTGGGAAGCTTACCTGGAACGAATGTGCGAGGAACCGACGTGAAGTTCGTCCGGATGGTATAATCTACAAGCACAAACAGGGTGCCATATTAGGAACAACACAACCAAGCATGGACCACGTGTTTTGCCTCAAGTTCAAACTGCCCCAGTCCTCTCCCTACTTCTCCCCACCCCTTCCGCCACCTTCCCATCTCTGCCTCCACCTCTTCCACACATCCAGATTGCCGCACCACTCATCTACCGCCCAACCTCTGCCTCCACCCTGTTCACATTCAATGAAACTGCTTCTTGACCCCCCCCCCCTCCTCCCAACTCAGCTTTTTCTCTTGCTTGATCCATCGACATAACACGGTGCTTGCTCAGCCGGGCTCATGCGTTATGGACTTGCGGGCCGCGAGGGGGGGGGTGGCATGAGAGGTAATCGGGAGGGATGTTGGAAGTCAGCACACAGCTCGCGTACAGCACACACCAACGCTGCCCCAGTCCCTGGCGATCTGACAGGTTCTCGCAAAACTGGATGACCTTGTCCTGCCATTCAATTTTCATTTCAGTATTACTCAGAGCAGAAATTTCCAAAAAGTATCCGTACCGGCACTACTAATTGTATGCAAACTCCAAAGAAACATATGTACAATAGTTTCTAAACAAAACACGCACACATTATCCCGCTGGGCAGGGGAAAATAAGAGCGCCTTTGTTTGCACAAAACATGAGTGGAGTACCATTATTGGTGCAGGTACAACAGTTCTTTTCAGACCCTCACTTTAGTAGATCGATAAATTCACCGCACAGCAGTCACAACATGAGCGATAACACACGAGGCACGAGAGCTTGCAGCGGAGCAGAATATCCGACGAAAATGCGACCCCCTCCCTCCCTCCCTTCCTCCCTCCCTCCCTCCCTGCTCCCCTCTCCCCTCCAACAAAAATGCGGCATGGGTGGCAGGGCCGCACCGCAGCCGTCGGAGCTTGGGCCTTTACTAAACACGACTAAGGCCCACATCCGCTGCCCACCGTTGAGGGCAAAGTCCGTGCCTTCCGCCTCCGTTGGGAACACCCCATGGAACACATCCGAGAAGAACTCGTGCGTCTTTGTCATGTGGTCTGCAAGGCGGAGCACTTCCGGGGTTTCGGGAGCGAACGCCAAAACACCCTGCAATTAACAGCAGCAAATCTTACATCCAACAATCTTGAAAGTTTCCAAAAACTTAAGTCCATGGTTCCAGACCCTATACCCGGGGGGGGGGGGGGCTTCCGAAGGGCCAGGGCCCCCAAACCCCAAAGTGTTGCAACCCACAGCACAGAGCGTGGATTTGCGAACTCAAATCTACCCAGGTGCGGGGGGGGGGGGGGGGGGGCAGCTACCAGCTTGCGTCCAGCGTTTTTAAAACATTACCTTACTTCACCAGAGGGTAGAACTGCTAGGGTTTCAGCAGTGGAAGCCACCCGGCGCCCAGAGGGCTTCCGCCGATGAGATATGCCGCAACTCCGAGCACGAAAGGTGGGTCCAGGGGCACAAGCCCTGCCTGGGTCGAAGGGAGGGTTTGGCTTGTAGGGTTTTGTGGTTAGGGATGGGAGAGGCAACACATGTGCCGGTTGCAACTGGGGCAGGGCCAGGGCATGTAGCCCTCAGATAGGTACTGCAAATGATACATGCACTGAAACATAAAGAATTGTGCAAAGGGCTGATATATATTCTTTGATATACTGCAAATGATACATGCGCTGCCCCTCTCCTCTGCGGCTCTGAAAGCCTTCCTTTGCAAGCTCTACGCCGGTAGTGCCTGCCACACTTGCAGTACTGGGCAACCGATGTCTTGCTCCTAGCAAAGCGCAGGGGGATGGCACAAGTGTATAATCTCTGCCAGATTGCCAGCCCTCGCTAATCTTCTTCCCCAAATCGCAGTTTCTTCAATCGTCTCCCCTGAACCGCATCCAATCAGAAGGCAAGGACATCCAGCTTCTCCAAGACCCTCCCCCAAATTGCAAAATCAGAAGCAAAGGACATCCAGCTTCTTCAATCCCCTCCCCCGAATCGCGCCCAATCAGACCGCAGGTAGATCCATGATTTTGAGCTTGCACGCCATCTGCACATGATTTCAAGTGGTCAGCAGCCTGGTTTTGGATTCGCATGCCATGTGCCCATAGTCTCAAGTGGGATGGAATGCGTCTAAGGAGAAGAGATGTGGGGGTTCTTTTGTTTTTCTTTTTTTCTTTTTTTTTTTGGGGGGGGGGGGGGGAGGAGAGGAGAATACCATGTCTACGAGGTTGCCCAATACATTCCAACCGAAACTGCGGCGAGCCCCTCTGAGAAGGGACAGGATGGAAGGGTCCGCCTCAACTGCTGCCTCGATCAGCATGTGCAGCCCCACAAACTCATCGAAGGTCGGGATGGGGAGCGGTCTGCACCCCTCACATTGCCAGCCTGGATCACCACCGTGCAGAACAACACAATGCGAAGACCACTGTGCAGGACAACAAAGGTGCGAACACAATTGTGCAGGACAACACGAGTGCGGACACTACTGTGCTGGACAATTACTCTGCAGCACAACACAACTGCGGACACCACTGTGTGGGACGGTCATTGTGCGAGACAACACAAATGCAGACATCGTTACGCAGGACAGTCAGTGTACAGGACAACACAAATGCAGCGCACCACGGTGCGGGACAACACAAACGCCCACCCCCACACAGCAGGCTCTGTCCATCGTCCCGGCGCAAGCCCAAGTGCTCACACCACGTAAGGATTTGAGGCCACCCCGATGAAAATGCAGGAAATGCCCTCCTTCACAGGAAGATGGAACTTCTTCCCGACGGGCCTCAGGACTGTACCAGATCCCATGTGAGGGAAAAGCCCACGTACCACTACCCCAGCGCCCAACACGTACGGCTGCAAGACCCATTCCCTATGAGGTCCAGGACCGCAAGAGCAGGAGTCTCCCACTAGCATTCCAGGGGAGGTACCAGGGTTCCAGGGGTGGCACTGGGATTCCAGGGGAGGTACTAGGGTCCCAGGGGAGGCACAAGGATTCCAGGGGAGGCACTAGGGTCCCAGGGGAGGCACAACGGTTCCAGGGGAGGCACTAGGGTTCCAGGGGAGGCACGAGGGTTCCAGGGGAGGCACTAGGGTCCCAGGGGAGGCACAACGGTTCCAGGGGAGGCCCTAGGGTTCCAGGGGAGGCCCTAGGGTTCCAGGGGAGGCACGCACCCATTTGCCTCTATGAAGCCCTGAAGGAGGCCCAGCACGATCTTGGACCAGGGGAGGGTGCCATTTCCACTGTGGTTGCCGGCCCCTGCAAGTCCCAGGAGGCCCGAAGCATTATTGCCTGCCCCTCCAAGGCAGGCCTCCACCAGCTGAGGGTCGGGAAGGCTGGCCCCCTTGCCAGATGGGGCGGTCCGGGAATCCCCCATAGCATGTGCCGCTCCGCTCGGGGAAGCCGCATTGGTTTTGTTGATTGTGGATAGGAGGTCTGCACATGCATCCAGGGAGAGGCCTTCCCCCAAGCCGCCGCCGAAGTCACGGGTTAAGTTCCGCAGCAGGTCTGTGGTGTCGTTCACGTAGATGCGCTCCGGGCGGTCTTCCGGATCGACCAGGGTGTACGCAAGCACCTGGTTCAAGCCCCCCCCATGAATCGGAGGTTAGGGGGGGAGTGGCAGTTAGCTTGTTTTTGAAAGGATCGTTAGAAAATTGTAGTAATCGTCGGTCATACCTTCCAAGTCGCAGTGATCCTTCAGGAATTTGCATCCTAATGTTAACTCTGGCCTCCTATGTCCTATCCAGCGAATATGTATATGGACGAGGGGCGCAGTATTGCACTGCCATGACGTGAAAATATATAGCTAATCAGCCCACCATCCTCAAAAAAATTAACATGACTTCTGCAGATCAAGTATGGGTTGATACACCGTGTGTTGCTGGTATACGTGCGGCTCTTCGTTTCTCTTTCCCTTCAACTGGTTCCAGCTTCTCCAGCAATATGTAACTGCTTCAGCAATTCTGCATCAGGCCAAGAACATGGCTTGCAATCACGGCCCCAAACCCCGCCCCCCATCAACCCTTATGTCTCCATCCCCCCTCCCACCCTCCCTCACCCCCCCCCCAGTGTCACCCCACCTCCTCGCCCCCTCACATCCTGTCTCCCACCCCCTCTCCTTCCCCTTTGTTTCCTCCCCCTGCCCCTTTCTCTTGAGCATGAGAGAGAGAATAAGATAGAGCGAGAGAGTGTGCGGGCGTGCGAGTTCACGCCCCCCCCCTTCTCCCTCTATCTATCTATCTATCTCTCTCTCTCTCTCTCTCTCTCTCTCTCTCTCTCTCTCTCTCTCTCTCTCTCTCTCTCTCTCTCTCTCTCTCTCTCTCTCTCTCTCTCTCTCTCTCTCCCTCTCTCACCCGCCCCTCCCTTCCCCCTTCCCCCCCTCTCTATCTCTCTCTGTTTCCAACACACACACACACACACACACACACACACACACACACACACACATGCACACGCCCCCCCCCCCCAACACACACACACACACACACACACACACACACACACACACAAGCACCACAGTGTGGAAAGGATGGAGAAGACGTAGAGAAAGAAGAACATGGAGGAGGAGACAGACAGCAACCCAAACAATCGATGACTGCAGAGGAAGTGTCGGACTGCAGGGGCAAAGGGAAGCAGCAGAAAGGCAGAGGTAGGAGAGAGAGAGGGAGCGGAGAAGAAAGAGTAGTGTAGAACAGATGGAGGATTCAGAGGCATGAGCAAGTGAAGGGTTGGTTGGAGCGAGGGCAAGGAGGGTTGGAGCGGGAGGGGAACAGAGAGAGAGAGAGGGGGGGGGGCCACAGAGAGAGAGAGAGAGAGAGAGAGAGAGAGAGAGAGAGAGAGAGAGAGAGAGAGAGAGAGAGAGAGAGAGAGAGAGAGAGAGAGAGAGAGAGAGAGAGAGAGAGAGAGAGAGAGCACCAGCAAGCTGATGAGAAGCACTGGGCTGATCAGCTCTAGTGCAGAGGTGAGAGGGGCCCTCCTCTTGACCAGCCATTTCTGCCACAGCAAAGCCTGCCCCAGTCCCCTCGGAGTCAAGCCTAGACCAGTTAATGCTGGCATCTGGCTGCCATCTCCAAGTACCTTCCATAAAGAAAACTATCCCAAGCCCCTCTTTTGAAAATAACAAAGCATGACACTTCCTCCTTTGGGACAATATGCTTTCACACTCAGAAATGGCTGTGGAACACAAGCTGGATCCAAGGGACACAAACTCAAACCACCCAGCCACCATTTGTGCTTTATGTTATGCACCATGTGTTCTACCTTGAGAAGGGCGGTTGCCCCTTCTTGCCTTTGATAGTTGATGAGCACAGACGTCTGGACAAAGGGTTTGATAAGAGGTATCGACATTCTCCATTGGTGCTCGATTTGAACAACAACTTCAAATTGCATATAAGAGATTCTTAAAGTAGCAGGTACTTAAATTAGCAGGGAAGAGAAGGCAATAAATATGGCAAAACGCCAGCCTGACACTAAGGCCCACAGGTTAGTAACCCAGTACCGTCATCAAAAAGAGGATGGAAGGTCGGCTAGGAAACCTAACGGGGTTACTCCCCGTAAACCCAACCGCATTGGAGGCCCCCCACAGATTCAGCCACCAGGGCCCAGCAGAACTAACTCGATACAAGCGTTCAGGGTACCTTCAGCTGTTGGCACGCAAGACTGATTCCAGGCTTAAGCCTCTCCGCATCTTCAGTATGGGGCATTTATTTCAGTTTTCATTCATGACATCGCCTCGGCCCAGAAATCCATGGTGTTGATCCAAACAAGTGCACCTTCAGGACTTACAAGGATCCCCAGGTAAGCCCCATCGCTACCTGTTTCATCTACAACTAGTACTTTACCAGGAAACGAAAAATTCTTCTCTTTGGCGAAAACTGGGATACCAAAAGAATGTGCAGGAAAGACATATGCCTCGAGACCAACAGCAAGACTAAAACACCGAAAAGGGTGCGCAAACTATACCGTAAGAGATCCAGAAGACTGCCAAGCTGTAAGTTTAACGGAACTGACGGTATTCTCCTGCTACTTCTTATATGCCCCACCCTCAGAGTGACCAACGACGATACCTTACGCAATCACGGAAGGCTGATCAGCGAGACTCGACCTCCGACAAAGTAAGATGATGCCCCACGCGAGAAATATTTAAATTCTCCGGGTCATAAATTGGTTAAGTTTATTGAAAACTGTCTTGAAGACCGGAAGCAGGAGGGCAGGTCGTTCTGCGCTTATGCTGGATCGTGAAGCAGCGATCTGAAGTTGCACGATTCCGTACGGCAATCATTCGGGGCTTAGCAATCAAGGGTGCCAAAATTTGTGTCACCAATATCCGCCCACATCTCCCCTAGGAGGGAAACAACGTTGTCATTCTCCTCGACCTCCCTATAACAATGAAATTTTCATCTTCAACATGAGGCGGACTTCTTCATATGGTGATCCATGCGGTTTGGCAACAAAACTGTCATGAGTGTCTGTGTTGGACGTTCACAGCTCTCTCTCTCTCTCTCTCTCTCTCTCTCTCTCTCTCTCTCTCTCTCTCTCTCTCCTCTCTCTCTCTCTCTCTCTCTCTCTCTCTCTCTCTCTCCCCCCTCTCCCCCCCCCCCCCCCCCCCCCCCCCCCCCCCCCTCCCCTCTCTCCTCTCCTCCCCCCCCTCTCTCTCCTCTCCTCTCTCTCTCTCTCCTCTCTCTCTCTCTCTCTCTCTCTCTCTCTCTCTCTCTCTCTCTCTCTAGATGTGTCTGTGTGCACTTGTGCATGAGTGAGTGAGTGACAGCGTGCGTGCGTGTGTGCGTGCATGTGTGTCTTGGGGGGGGGGGGGGCGTAAGTGTTAGTATGGACATATTGTGCATATGCAACTAATAGTATGTGCAGCTGTCGCTTCAATGCATCAAACCCTTGTGGCTGGACAGACGTAGGTTCTGCGTCCTTAAATCCGTCCTAGAAGGGAGGCTGGAGACCTCGCAGAGCAAGAGCGAGGTCAGGCACAATTTGCGGAGCCAGGTTGATAACACTGCGCATCATCTTGCAAACGGGCAACAAGCACAGCCCACCACGTTACAAGCCGTGCTGCAAATACGACTCTCCAATCTGCAAGCCGGCCGTCAAATATGGCCCTCAGTATGCAACCTGTGCGACACACAAGTCTTACCATCTGCAAGCGGGTTACAATACCGACTACACCACCTCTCTCCCCCCCCCCCCTCTCTCTGTCTCTCTGTCTCTCTCTCCCCCCCCCCCCCCCCCCTCTCTCTCTCTCTCCTCTCTCTCTCTCTCTCTCTCCTCTCTCTCTCTCTCTCTCTCTCTCTCTCTCTCTCTCTCTCTCTCTCTCTCTCTCTCTCTCTCTCTCTCTCTCTCTCTCTCTCTCTCCCCCCCCCTTCCCTCCCTCCTGCCCCTCCCCTTATGTTTTTTGACTACACCACCTTTTGTTTTCGGCCCCTAGATTCCGCGTCCCCGCATGCACGAATTATGGTGTGTGGTTAGGATAAGCTTCACTCTTTACACTAAATACTGACTTTGTATTTGAAGCACGGCCCGCCATCCTGCAAGCTGAGGTACAAATCGCTCAGCCCGCCATGCCGCCAAGCATCGGCCCACTGCACCACCGCCTTGAAATCCTACATTTTATAGTTGGGAGTGAAGCCTAACCTGACCGCACACCAGAAATCTTACATTTTACAAAAAGCTTCACTCGTCATCTGAAGCCTATCAAGCGTCTGGGGGAAACCAGCATGTCCCTCTCTATCGGATGTGATACTTCCACTTTCAAATATGTATGTACTTGATATGTTCCAAAGAGTTTTTCACTGTCACCTTTGTCTCTGGCCCCTGGATTCCGCGTGCCCGCATGCAGGATTTATGGTGTGCGGTTAGGATAGGCTTCACTCTTCAAGAAGTGAAGTGTATATATTCCATAAACCATCTCAAACATGCTGCCACCATTCTGTCTCGCACAGCATGCGACTCCACGTTGCCGTCTGCAATGCCATCGTTGTAAGAAGCTCTTGCAGAGACTTGATTCTAATGTTCTTCTGTTGCATAGATATTTTGCAAACATCCCTTCTTGTGCAGCTGCCCACTAGTTTCACGGTATTAGTCCCACCTCTCATCGACGTTAAGTTTTCTATTCGGTAACTGCATTCC
The DNA here is from genome assembly GCA_002005505.1 of Botryococcus braunii. Classification (NCBI taxonomy): domain Eukaryota; kingdom Viridiplantae; phylum Chlorophyta; class Trebouxiophyceae; genus Botryococcus; species Botryococcus braunii. The sequence continues at coordinate 973,692 of KV908338.1, read as the reverse complement.
TGAACTTTCATCAAGCCCACTGCCTTGTCCTGGCAATGGGGCATTCCCCTTATTTGAAAAAACAGTGAAGAATCTGTGCTCCCCATCGTTACGGTGCTTTTAACCCGGCCGTCACAACCGCGCCGCCGCGCCGTAAGCTGGCGCCGGGCCTCCCGCAGGGCAGGGCTTGTTTCCTCCAGAACTCCTATGATCATGAGTTCTGCCCGAGCCCCTCATGAGTTCTGCCCGAGCCTCATGCATGTTTCCTCCAGAACTCATATGAGTTCTGCCCGACCCCCTTCTTCTCTCTTCCTGCGACTCATGAGTTCTGCCCGAGCCCCGTCTTGTCGCTTCCTGCGTCAGTGCCTCAAGCTGGGCCTTTGTGATAGTTGCAACCTTCGACCCTGTCCGTCCAGCAGCGTGCTGGTGAACAGGGTGTCGCGGGGTGTCGGATGCAAGTCTTTCTCTTTCTTTCTTTCGGAGCAAATTCAGAATAAAGAGTGAAGCCTATCCTAACCGCACACCATAAATCCCGCATGCGGAACCTAGGGGCCAGAGACAAAAGGTGATAGTGAAACACTCTTTGGAAACGTAGCCAAGAAAGACACGGTGTGAGCGACACGAAACAGAAGGGAAGGGGGAAAGAAGAGGGGGGCCAAAACGGCGGGGGTGGGCGGGGAGGGGAGGTTTGAAGAAGGAGAGGGGGGAAGAAGAGAGAGCGGGCGCAAAGAGAGAGGGGGGGGGGGGAAAGAGAGAGGGGAGGAAAAGACAGAGAGAGAGGGAGGGAAGGAGGGGGGGGTGGAAGAGGAAGAGTGTTAGGTTATGGGCATTCGGCTTATCCTGTAAGCAAGCAGACAGGTCGTAAGAGTATGTTCCTCCAGCTACAGTCCTTGACAATTGTCTGCTATTGAACAACAACAACTGTATGAACAAGACTAGCATCACAAGTGCCCAGCATCTTTTCAAACCAGTTGCTCGACTGTGCGGTGACGGCTGCTTTAAGTCTTTTCACAAGAAACGCGCACTCTAGATCACATTGTACCTTATGCTCGAAACAGTTCACATCTTACCGCGTCTTAAGATACCGTATGTTCAAAATGAACCCATATCCTAACATTGTACATGAAGATCCCCTAAAGCACAAGGCCATCCTATAGTAATGTTCATAACTAAACAGGGAGGGAGAGGGAAAAAGGAACAAGGGGGGGGGGAGAAGGGGGAAAAGAGGGAAGGAGGGAGAGGGGGGAGGGAGAGAAAGAGAGAAGGGGGGGGAGGCAGAGGGAGAGAGAGGGGGGGAGCGCGAGGAAAAGCGAGAGCGAGGGAGCGAGCGAACGAGTGACCCAGAGCGCGAGAGTAAGAGAGGGGGGAGAGAGGGGGGAGAGGGAGAGAGGGGGGGAGAGAGAGGGGGGGAGAAAGGGGGGGGGGAGAGAGCAAGAGAGAGGGGGGGGGGAGAGAGAGAGAGAGAGAGAGAGAGAGAGAGAGAGGAGAGAGAGAGAGAGAGAGGAGAGAGAGAGAGAGAGAGAGAGAGGAGAGAGAGAGAGAGAGAGAGAGGATGGTAAGAGAAGTAGAGAAGTGAAACAATAGGCAAGGGTGGGGAGTGGGAGAGGGAGGTGGGAGGGAGGATGAGAGAGCGAGAGAGAGAGAGAGAAGTGGGGGGGGGGGGGGGGGGACGGAGAAAGAGTCAGAGAGAATTTCTAAATTCACCCACCATAACCTCCCACACCAGGTACTGCTTTTCGTACTGCCTCCCACAGCATCATGATCTAAGCAAATCTTTAAACATTCGCGGAATGCCTGCGCCAGATTGGGTACAATTAGTTGCTGTGTCACAGACTGATCGTCGGGTAACTGCCTGGTTCTTATAAGGGTGAGGCTCAAGGGGGTGTCTAGGATCGTCAGAAAGTTTCCCGGCATTGGCACGGACACGTCGTAACTTTCGTTTCCTCTAAAGTCAGGAACTTCTTTTTCATAATAGCTCTTCTTAATACATTGAAGTTAATAAATAGGAGACGTATCGGACATTGTTTTGAAGCTCTCGCGAGGCAATCCCAGCTGTTCCGTCCAGCGTCCGATAGTTCACCTCTCCCAAGTATTGCAAACGCAGAGAAAACCAGTCATTTTGTCAAATCTATCATGTCTGCAACAACCACGGTACCAATTCCATTGAAGTTGGACCTCCGTACTCCAGTTCCTGCCGATATTGAGATCGCGCAAGCTGCTAACCCGTTGCCGATAACGGAAATTGCGAAGCAGTTAAATATTCCTGACGAATATTTGGAACCTTACGGCCCAACGAAGGCCAAGGTACAATCAAGACCCATTGCTTGACGACCAAGCCGAGTGAGTCAAAACTCGTAGGGCTGATCAGTGATGCATCTGTGGCCTAGTTCCAGTCTAAAAGTTTAAGGAATATTCTACGCTATAAAATGATTTCCTTTCAGTGGTGCAACTAGGAAGCCGTGTGGAACATGTCGACAGATCCAGATGCTCATGGCATGGTAGTCTTGCTTGTCTATGGATGATGATAGTATTAAAGGATTGCAGCGCACTGTTCATGGCACAAGAGAGTGCACGTTTCAGGACATTTGGCGAGTGAACTTTTTGGTCTGCTAGAGTACAGAAGGCTAAGGCATTGGAACTGATGGGGACTGACGAGAGGTCAGCTTGTCTGTAGGTGAAATTGTCAATTTTGGAGACCCTAAAAGACAAACCAAATGGAAAGTATGGTAGGGTCCTGCTGCATACTCCACACACGTGTTTGTGATCAGTCTTTTAATAACGCCACTTTGTTTATGTTTTCGGTATGCCTTTATGGAGTGCTTGTCACTGGTATTGAAGATATGAACAAACCCTGAGTTGCGTCAGGTAGAAGCGGTGTACAGGGCAGAGTGGGTAGGGTCAGAAAGAGGGAGGGAGAGGCCCGTGGGAGCTTGAGAGAAGACGCATGTGGGGAACGTAAGGAGGGTGGAGGGGATGGGATGGAGCAAAGAGGAAGAGGTACAGAGGGAAGGAGCCATTGGCTAACTGAAGAGAGGGAAGGAGGGCGGGGGGGGGG
>KV908338.1:953158-965658 GCA_002005505.1 Botryococcus braunii | reverse complement strand
CACCCCTGTCTAGGGCTCTGTCCCCCCCCCCCCCTCCCACCCAATTAGCATGTGATCACATCCTCAAAAAGTCTCTGCCAGTCCACCAAACTCCTCCTAATGCCCTCAATATTTTTCTAAGACCCCCGAAGACCTTCTATACACATGCCCGCGATGGGCCCGCAAGGGGGCACATTTTTCCAATCGGAAAAATAATGACCGTAAGTGATTGGACGCCCAAACCTTGAATTCCTAAATATCCCTAAATGTTGAACACAAAATGATTTTTGGTCAATATATGCGGCTGGTACGGTATTTGCTTTGTTTACGGGATATCTGCGATCTTCCTGGGCAACTCTTTGCATGCAAAGCCTTCGGGTCCAAAGTTGCTTGGCTGTTGCTTCTTGGCCCAATGGCCCATTGGCAATGGGTCTGGACGGTTTTGAATCCGTTGCTTTCCGTTCCCCGCCGTCCCCATATCTCGAACAAGCCTATCTCTGAGAGTCCCCCAATGCAATCTTTGCGAGACGTTTTGAAAACATTATAATTTTGTACTTTATGTTTTGACAACATTATCATTTTGTACAAACCCCGATTTTGTATTCAACCGATCGCAATGTCCTCTTTTCCTTCCTTCCTTCCTTTCTTCCTTGCTTGCTTCCTTCATTCCTTCTTCTTCCTTCCTTCCCTCCCTCGTTACCTTCCCCCCTTTTCCCTTCCCCACTTTTGCATCGATCCTCTTCGCTGTGGGATTCATTTTTTTGTTTACCATTGGGTGGGTAAAGCGGAGTAGTGCTTGCAAAATCCAGCCTTGATCTTGCCCACTCACACCCCCCCCCTTCTTATCGCTCTGCCACTGCCCTCCAGCACTCCATCACTTCCTTTAATAACTTAGCGCACCCTGCTCCCTTTGCGGAGCCCCGCGGGAACCGTCTACAGATGCGAGGGAAGGAAGGGGTGGACCGGAAACTAAGAGCACGCACTCAGTAGTCCTTTTCACACAATCGCATCCCCGATAGATTGAAGAACATCGATCTATCTGTTGGTCAGGCTCCTCCATTTGTCAGGCGGGGAAGAGAGAGGGGCAAGGAGAGGGGGGGAAGGGGGTAGAGTGGGGGAGAGGGAGGGGCAGAGACAGGGAGCGGGTGAGGGAGGGGGAGAGGAAAGGGAGGGGGGTAATCGAGGTCGGGGGCAGTAGGGGGATAAGGGGAGGAAGGATGGGCATCTGCTGTCAGAATCGAGCTGAAGGAGGTGGGGTTTGGTGTAGGAAGTTTGCAGGGTGGGAACAGATAAGAGTGTCACGTGTAATTTACTTGTAATGTGACATCGGTTGTGCGTGCCATGTACGCAAATCACATTGGCTGAGGTTGTGCTGCTCCAACTGGCTTCGAGTGTGCTGGTCGATGTTGTAATATGATAGGCAGTGTGCACTTGCAGGCGGGTTTCGGAGCTGACATCGGCGCTGAGAAGTTTTTTGACATTAAATGCCGCTACAGTGGGTTGAAGCCCGACTGTGCTGTCATTGTGGCTACGGGTGAGGATGGTTATTACCCCTCACCTCGTGAATATACGCATGGGTTTGAATCCAAGCACAAATGATTCCTACAAGGACATGTTTTTCCCATAAGGGTGTGAGGCGTCTAAGAAGGAAAGCTGTCTAGTCTTGAAGCCATGTATCAAACCTCTTCCATGCACGCAAACACACAGCATACTTACAAACAGAAGCGCATGGCCCCCACACCCCCCCCCCCCAGTCTCTCTCTCTCTCTCTCTCTCTCTCTCTCTCTCTCTCTCTCTCTCTCTCTCTCTCTCTCTCTCTCTCTCTCTCTCTCTCTCTCTCTCTCTCTCTCCCTCCCTCCCTCTCTCTCTCCCTCGCCCTCTCCCTCTCCCTCTCCCTCCCCCCCCCCCCCCTCTCTCTCTCTCTCTCTCTCTCTCTCTCTCTCTCTCTCTCTCTCTCTCTCTCTCTCCCCCCCCCCCCCTCTCTTGCTCTCTCTCTCTCTCCCTCCTTCCCCCCCCCCTCCCACCACCACCCCATATCCCACCCCCCCACACACACACACACATCTAAATATTGGATTAAGGGACAGTAAGATGTCTGCATTGCTATTTCTTGGCCTTTATGGTAATCAACAATTCAGTAGACGGGGGAGGGAAGCCAGGCAAAGCTGCTAAGAAGTCTAGTCATTGGACACTCAGGAAAGCATGTTAAACAAGTTGTGGGGACTCTTCTTTCTGTGATGCATCTTGGGGCGGCGCTTCTTGCTGTGGCGCATGTTAGGTGACTATTCTTGCTGTGATGCATTTTGAGTGACGCTTCATTCTATGATGCATCTTAAGCGTCGCTTCTTTCTGTGATGCATCACGGGGCGTCGCATTTTTCTGTGATGCATCTTGGGCTAAGCTTCTTTCTGGGAAACATGTGGGGCGAGGCTTCTTTCTGTTGTGCAAGTTGGGTGACGTTTTCTTGTGTGTTGCGCTTCTTTTGGGACAGTGAGGGCGTTGAAGATGCACGGGGGCGGGCCCCCAGTGGTGGCGGGAAAGCCTCTGGACCTGGCCTACCGGGAAGAGAACCTGGAACTGCTGGGAAAAGGGGTGGTCAACTTGGAGCGTCACATCCGGAACACCCGCAAGTTCGGAGTGCCCGTTGTGGTCGCAATTAACCAGTTTGCGTCTGACACGCCGGCAGAGCTCGAGCTGGTTCGCAAAGCAGCCATCCAGGCTGGTAACTTCCTTCAGCACCTCCCTCATCTTCCTCGTCTGTTCTTCCTCCTGTTCTTCTCCTCCTCCTCCTCCTCCTCCTGTTCCTCCTCCTCCTCCTCCTCCTCCTGTTCCTCCTTATGTTATTCCTCCTCTTCCTCGTCCCCTTCCTCCTTTTGTTCCACCTATGTTCTCCTTCCTGTGCCTCCTCCTCCTCCTCCTCCTCCTGTTCCTCCTGTGTTATTCCTCCTCTTCCTCGTCCCCGTCCTCCTTTTGTTCCACTTGTATTCTCATTCCTGTGCCTCCTCCTCCTCCTCCTCCTCCTCCTCCTCCTGTTCCTTCTGTGTTATTCCTCCTCTTCCTCGTCCCCTTCCTCCTTGTGTTCCTCCTATGTTCTCCTTCATGTGCGTCCTCCTCTTCCTGCTCCTCTCCCTGCTATGTCCTATGTTCTTCCTCCCGCTCCTTCTCCTCTTCCGCCCTTTGTTCCTCGTATGTTCTCCCTCCTGTTCCTCCTCCTCTTTCCTCCTCCTCCTCCACCCCTCATTTTTTGCCCCGGCCCCGCCGGGCTACATACGCCAGGTTGTTTTGCACGAGAGCCCAGGAGTTCGAGCGGCGAGAATTGAGAATCGAGGAGCGCCGAGAGCTCAGCAATAGATTCGTATAGGAAAGGGGTACTGCAGCACTCCTTCGCGATGCAACCCCAAACAACAGCAACAACAAGCTTGGCCCCATTCTACATACATTGCATAAGTAAAGAATACAACTAAAATTTCTCTCTGTGCATCATATCCCTTGTCGTGTCATGCAACTATTGGTAGCTCCAACCTGAGGATGTACGTCAATGGAACTCCATATGTCCGTGCATTCGTCGTTGGACCCTTGACTTGACTTAAGGTGAACTGCAATCAAAACCGCATGTATGTAACTTCAATGTTATTTGTCACGTCTCCAATAAGCGGTCAATGGTGGTGTTAATACCGGTGTTCCTTCTACTCGCGGTACCCATGGAACTCCAGAGTAGTGTAGGGAATATTAAAGCCAACAGTTTGGCTGCTCGAACCCAGCAAAGGCTAGAGCAGCATACTCGAGATTCTGAGGCGCGCTTTTGGGAGGGTATGTATTGCTACATACACCGTTGCCTTTGCGGACATGCCTTCGTACCACTCTGAGTATGCAATCGTGAAGGCATATGAAATCATCCTTTCTCGTATGTGGGTGTTTACAGCTGGCATTTCGCCTGTCCCTCTTCTTGTGCCTTCAAAAAATTACTATGTTTCCTGTTACGTCGCATCGTGCGAAACACTATCGATGTCATGAATGGGTCTTACTTGCAAGCATGTTATGCAGGTAATGAACAAGACTCGAGCAGATTTATCCCTTTAGGGGGTAGTGTCCCCAGGCACACCATACAAGGTGGGCATGCAATAGGCCATGATGATCATGGAAGGGGTGGCATATCCGACGCAGACGCACACCAGTTAAGAGCGGCTGCATCGCAGTTGAGAAGTCTGTTGGAAGATGCAAGGGGAAATGGTGTCTCTACAACATCCTCCCATGTCCCTCCATGCCCTCCAAGCCTTGTGGGGAGTACCTCAGCTACTCGACGCCTTTCCCGACGACATCTCATGGATACAAAGAGAGGGCATCCATTCCCTAAAATCAGAGTTGCCCGTGCTTGCAAGGCACCTCGAGTTTCCAACGCAAGTCTAGCTCGCATTGCTCCTCAAGCGACTCCAACTCGTATCGTAGCTCCAACTCGTTTCTACAAACGTGTCTTCCATTACTTGGCCACCACAACCATTAAAATGCCCAATTGCGACTCACACCACCTTCACATAGCGCCAAAAGCCGGGGCTGAAGCTGGCTCTTTTCGCCAGCAATCTACGTTCCTCCTCCCTCTCTTACAACGCAGACGCATCCTGGGTTGCCACGCTGGCTAGAACATGGAGATGCTGGGCAAAACAGTGTTAAGTGTGCATGACCCGGCACACGCGGAGAAAATAAGATGTTAAGATGTAAGTACCACAAGCCGTGCTGACGTGGCTGGCCACCGGGCGGGGCGGGCAGGAGCGGAAGACGCTGTGGTTTGCAACCATCACGCACGCGGAGGGGAGGGCGCCGCCGACCTGGGCAGGGCCGTTGTGAAAGCCTGCAACCAGCCCTCTCACTTCCAATTCTTGTATGACTTGGACCTGTCCATCAAGGCGTGCCCTCTTGTCTGCTCTATGAACGCTCAATTTCAATGCTCTAGTTGGGGGTTCTCCATCAATTGCTCTAGTTGGGGGTTCTCCATCATCATCCTTGCAAGGCATGCTCTTTCGTCTGTTTCACGAACAACATCCTGTTCATGCCACAGACCCCTCCATCAAGTCAGGCTCTCTTGTCTGTTTCACAGATGGTATCTTTCTAAGTCTTTCAGACCCCTCCATCAAATCATGCTCTCTTGTCTGTATCATGTATGGCTCCTCTGAATGCTTCAGAAGCCTCCCTCAAGGCATGCTCTTTCTGCCTGTTTCATGAATTGGTTCCGTTAGGCCTCGCTTCTAGAAAGTAGTGCACTTGTACCACTTCCACCAGCCCCGATTGACCCCCGAATGGATATCTATATACATTATAAACCTCGTAGGCCTCCGCAATAATGGATCAAACCACTCAATGATCAATTGATGATACAGGATTCACCAGTCGTGAGGTGCTTACAATGCAACGGTGCTTTAATCCCCTACATCTGGCATCCTCTTTTGTCTGGTTCAGGGATGGCGTCCGAACAGAATGCTGTGTACAGGAGAAGATTGAGATCATTGCAAAGGAGTTGTACGGAGCGGGACAAGTGGAGTACCTGCCAGCAGCAGAGAAGGCGATAGAGCTGTACAGCAGCATGGGCTTCTCCAAGCTGCCCATCTGCATGGCCAAGACGCAGTACAGCTTCTCAGCAGATGCCAGCCTGAAGGGCGCCCCCAGCGGGTTCACGCTGCCCATCCGGGATGTGCGGGCCAGCGTGGGAGCTGGCTTCCTCATCCCCCTTGTTGGAGACATGATGACCATGCCAGGTTCTTCTACAACTTCTCTTACCACGAACGCCGTTTTTTACGTGTGTAAATTAAGAAACGGCTTTCGTTTCTTACTTCTCGTACCTCAAACACCATCTCTTACTTATCTTATCTCAACCATCTCTTATTTCTCTTACCTCAATCGCCATTTCTTACGTGTGTAAATTGATCTCTATACCCTGGCTGTCCATGTGTACCATTCGAGGAAAGCATCTGACATGAAGGTCGATCGACTCAGTAAGCTACACGCTGTCACATGGCTAAGGGAAGGCTATGGGGCACTGATGCAGGTCTCCCAACCCGCCCATGTTTCTACGACATCGACATTGAACCTTCTGGAAAGGTCATTGGGCTGTCATGATGGCACCCAGACGCGCTATTTCCTCGAATGTGCGCGCCGGGAAGCATTTGTCTTTATGTGAACACCGTGACACTTTTCTGTGAATGTAATTTGTGAATGTAAACACCGGGCCCCTTTCCCCTAGGGAACAAATAGAAAAGGGCCTTTTTTATTTGTTCCTTTTTTGGTGTATGTATGAACTGCGGAAGCTCTAGGCACTTTTGAAAATCCAAACTCCTTTTGTTTTGGAAGAAGGGGTCAAGCTTTAGATTTTGGGGATGTTAAAGTGTCTTATGTATCGCGAGCCTGGTCTGCTTACAAATCTCGCCGCTCATCTGATGAGTCAAAGTCATCATTTACGTACCAATTCGTGATTGCAAACGGTACGTACCTACACACGCTGGTAAAAGGTGCAGAGGCCACACACCCCGCGACGTTGTGAAACCTATTTGATTTTACTGTCAAATCTGCCTCCACCAGGTGGCAGGTGTGTGCGTGTGTGTGTGTGTGTGTGTGTGTGTGTGTGTGTGTGTGTGTGTGTGTGTGTGTGTGTGTGTGTGTGTGTGTGTGTGTGTGTGTGGGTGTGGGTGTGGGTGTGGGTGTGTGTGTGTGTGTGTGCGTGCGTGTGTGTGTGTGCGTGTGCGTATCCGTGTGTGCGTGAGAGAGAGAGAGAGAGGGTGGGGAGACACACACACACACACACAGAGAGAGAGAGAGAGAGAGAGAGAGAGAGAGAGAGAGAGAGAGAGAGAGAGAGAGAGAGAGAGAGAGAGAGAGAGGAGAGAGAGAGAGAGAGAGAGAGAATGAGAGAGAGGGGGGGGAGAGAGAGAGAGAGAGAGAGAGAGAGAGAGAGAGAGAGAGAGAGAGAGAGAGAGAGAGAGAGAGAGAGAGAGAGAGAGAGAGAGAGAGAGAGAGAGAGAGAGAGAGTAGTCAATTTTGCTTGCACGTCTTTTTGCACTTTTTGGAAGAGTCTTCCACAATAATTTTTTTCAGCTTGTGAGGAATCACCCCTGTTAAAAGCAGTTACAGGGTGGTAAACCTCTCGGCCTTCTTCCAGCTGTCTTCTGCAGACTGCTCAGAGAATGTTCATGCTGAACACACTGGGATGCGGCCCAGTACTCAAAGTTGTGCGCAAAACAATATATGGAGCAATAAGTGATAAACAAACAAGTAGTGCTGTAAACCAGAGTTTATAGCACACTCATCTCTCTAAATAGGCAGCTTGCCTGAAGTATCGAATACTCACAGAGTGACGCTGGTTTACCCATCTCGGGGCGGAACAGGCATTACGGACCTTGATGAGACGCTAGGAGGCTGGTACGAGTATGGAACTATCTGTGGACAAGTGATGATGGTTATTACTAAAGGCTGTAGAGCTGCCGCATGGGGTGTTCTTAAGGTTCATCTCGCGCAAGGGTCATTCCTGCAAGCACCTAACAACAAGTATGACAGTTTAGTATCGGCGAAGGGAGTACTAGTCCTAACAATGCAACCAGATTTCAACGCGATAGCTTCGAGGTACTTTTGTTTCATGACAAATCTGAGATCGTTCCTCGTTGCGCACTTTGGCTACAAAAATTACCCAGCCAATAATGATACTTGTCAAAACACCGAAAACTGTCCGATGCCTGCTCCTGCTTTACAGGGGAAAACTGTTCCATAGGATTTGCACTTATGCTGTGTAATGCGTTGTAATGCAGTTTCTGGAACCGGCCCCCTTTGGTCCTTGCACCAACGACGCCCACTCCCTACTCCTCGGTAACAGGAACTCGAATCAGCAATTCTGAAAGCATGAAAATGCAAAAATGGTTGCCTCCGCACCTTTTGCCCAGATAGTACAATACGTTTCGCGGAGATATTGCTGGGCTGCTCACAAAAATCTTCTGGTTCAATTCCCCTGACAATCTAACCAGTACAAGACCCCCTTTCACACGTCATGCCGCGCGCCTGGACAACCCAGCCTTACAAGCAGTACAAAGTCAGAAATCTACGCTCAGCCTGCCACGCCTTCTTCTTTCATCTGTCCTTCGTAAATGAGGCTCAGATTGCCATTTAAAGACCTTTGCGGAGGGCTTCCCAACGCCCAAGCTACGTAGCATGGCAACGGATCAGTTGCATGTTTTTCAGGCGGGAAAAAATCGTTATTATCTGGCTCCTAGGCAAAACGTATGTGTTACACCGTGTCAAAACGTGTTGCACATTGCGCTTGCCCAATGAAAATCCAGGGGCGTCGCCCCGACACCTAAGACCTGTCCCAGAGGGGCGCAGGTCAACTAAATGGATAACGAATTGGTACTAAGACGTGACAATGGCAACGTGCCCATCTTCTCACCCCACCAAGGAGCCCTTATAAGTAAACAAGTAAACAAGAACGCAAAGGAATAACTCGACATTGAATAATATAAAATAGATTGCAGTCCCAAGAAAATCTACACAACTTCATTCCAAGGGTACCCGGTGCCACCGGTGCCACAAATACCAATTGTTGATGTGTGCACACCAGGAGTGCTCTAGAAACATGCACATGACTGGTAGACATTCTGACATCACAGACTAAGTCTTCATCGCTTAAGAACTGTGACGCTAAACATGAATCAGACTACAGTAACGCTGTACTACCAACGCTTCACATTTACCACGTCGGTGCGATCCCTTTACTTGAATATCTTTTCAGATCTAGATACATCGTGAGTCACTGATTAGTTGATACGCAGACGTATCCTGCCTGTTTACTTTGACACGTGCTCTACTGCACGTGAGGGAAGGTCTTTTTTGCATCCAAAAACAGACCTTTCCTCACGTTGGGCAAATTTCAAGGCCAACACAAACCTTGGGGGCCCTATCTGTCAGTTGCAGGCCTTAATCATAACCAATAGCAATAGTATACTGACCAGTGTCACTCCACAGAAAACATAAATCAGGACCGTACATGAGAAAACCAGCCCACACCCCCTACACAAATCTTCCACACAGAGTATCTCTTCGATTCCCACGGCCTGAAGGTGCTCACAAAAGCATCACTCCCATGCTGCTGGCTGCATCCATAGTGTGGAGTGCTTAGTGATAACACATTTGCACTGACACATACCACATGCGCTTGGTGCCACGGGTGTTCCACCGTAGAAAGCACATGAGTCCAACAATACTCATCAAATGAAGAGGTTGGACTATAGCACTTTTGATGTAACGCATGTGAAGCACTTGTAATGTAACGCTAATGTAATGTAACACAATTGAATATACTTTGAGAATTATGGACGTGTGTGCGGTCAATCGTTGCTCAATACCTTGTTTTCAGTTAAGCTAGGGTGGCGCGTTTTCCCTTCCCCTTGCCAGACACGGAGGCGTTCCCAATGCCAGGGTCACGTGATTGAACAAAGCGTGAGTAAATCCCCTCCAGACGCGCCCGCTCTGTAGAAGGCACTGATGGGTGAGCTGCTGTTAGCGCAGCCTCCAAATGGCTCTGAAGAACTTGCGGTACTCCCTGGGTACCCTGCTCCCCCACAAGGGCCAAGGGCCTCATCCTTAGGACTCCATCGATTCCATGAATTATCAGGCATTCAAGATCAGCTTCAGAGGTCAAGTCTGAACCAGAAACATGGTGGGAGTACCCGACCTCCTTAAAACTGCATCTCCAGTAGGGCAGACCCGCAACACACATGCTTTGCCGTGACTCCAACCTCTCAGACCTGCCCCTCGGGAGGTTGATTTGGGTGGGTGTGGGTGTGGGTGTGGGTGTGGGTAAGTGTGTGTGTGTGTGTGTGTGTGTGTGTGTGTGTGTGTGTGTGTGTGTGTGTGTGTGTGTGTGTGTGTGTGTGCACGCGCGCCCGTGGGTACAGGCACGCATGTGCTTTGCATGCATGGAAATCTCTCTGTAAGCGACCCTCAAATACCAGCAGCCTGTACATCTGGCCCCCTCCCTCTCGAACCTAACCGCTGCCTCCCCCTCCGAAAATCAGTCGCCACTTGCCCCATTAAGAAGGCATCCATACGTACACTCGCGGCATTCCAAACCTGGTGGTCGTATGAACACTCGCGCTGTTCGTTTTCCTTACTGCGAGCACCGCGAATACTCTTTCCGAGCACAAGTGCGGATGCCCTCTAAAACACACTGCACCAAAACACAAGGCCCCGACAATCCATCCGCACCTCTTTCTCGCTGGACGCGGGAGGGTGATCCAGCACATCATGCACAGCCATGAGCTGAGCCTCCGAGAGCAAAGCCCCCAGGTCGGCCCCGGTGAAGCCCTCGGTTCGGGCGGCAATGGACCGCAAATCTACTTCGGGGCCCAGGGGCAGCCGATTGGCTAGCGCGGACACAATCTCGATGCGCTCGAGCTCCGTTGGAATTCCGCAGTACACCAATCGGTCCAGGCGGCCCGGCCGAAGTAGGGCAGCGTCCAGCAGGTCCGGCCGCGATGTTGCCGCCAGCACTATCACGCCTGCACATAACCGTGTCCTTTTGTAAACAAAACGCACACACACACACACACACACACACACACACACACACACACACACACACACACACACACAGAGAGAGAGAGAGAGAGAGAGAGAGAGAGAGAGAGAGAGAGAGAGAGAGAGAGAGAGAGGAGACGCCAACACAGACTCTCTCTCTGTCTCTCTGCCTCCTCTCCCCCCTTCTCCCTCTCTCTGTCTCTCTCTCTCTCTCTCACTCACACACACACACACACACACACACACTTACACACACACACACACACACACACCTTTCGCTGCCACGCACACCCTCCCCCACCCCCCCCCCCAAGCACATGCACGGATAGGGACCGGTTCTTCCCCGCTTCAACAAACACATGTCAGAAGTAAGGCCACGCCATCCTGGAACATGGCAGCACCATAGGACGTGCACGCAAGGGGCAGGAAAGGGAGGCTCACCTCGCAGGCCCTCAACGCCGTCCAGCTCGGTGAGGAGCTGGTTCACAACGCGGTCCGTGACTCCGGTTGAGTCGTGGCCCCTCTGGGGCGCAATGGCATCGAACTCGTCAAAGAACAGCACGCACGGAGCTGCTGCAGACGCCCGCCTGCCGGCCAACAATAACGCAGCGTTTGTCAAGCAATGGTATTGGCTCCACGTCCAGCGTCAAGACATGAGGAAAAGACAGGAGATGGAGAGAGAGAGAGAGAGAGAGAGAGAGAGAGAGAGAGAGAGAGAGAGAGAGAGAGAGAGAGAGAGAGAGAGAGAGAGAGAGAGGGGGGGGGGAGAGAGAGAGACGCCTACTGGATCTGTCAAGAGAAAAGGTACAAGGAGTAGGGATGCGCCCAAAAAAAAAATCGCGAAGAAATTTTCGTACCGAAAGAGGTCACGCACAGCAGCCTCACTGGCGCCAATGTATTTATTAAGGACTTCCGGGCCTTTTACGCTGACAAATCTGAGGCCAGCGGCCGCCACAGCAGCGCCTACAATGTGTGTCTTGCCACAGCCGGGGGGTCCAAACAGCAGCACCCCGGTTCGAAGCCTCAGGGGGGCCCTGCAGTGCACACCACCCACCACACACTTTTTTATGCCCCCTTCATGTTCGACCGAGCTCAAGCCCACGTGCAACGCTGTGCTGTGTGGCATGCACTTAAAAAGATGGAAATAAAAAAAGGGGGTGCTGATGACCGTTTGGATACAAGGGCCCTGATGTCAAAGCTGAAAATCATGACGCCACGTGAGCTGGCAACAAAGAAAGAGAAGTCAGGAAGGAAGCCCTTGAAGAGGGAAGGAAGGGCTTGAGGAGGCGTGAAGAAGGGCATGAAAGAGTAAGGAAGGAAAGGCTTGAAAAGGGAAGAGAAGCGCTTGACGAGGGGTGAAGAAGGGACTGAAAGAGTAAGGAAAGAGGGGCTCGAAGAGGGAAGCAAGGGCTTGAAGAGGAGTAAAGAAGGGCGTGAAGAAGGAGTAGGAAAGGAAGGGCTTGAAGAGGGTAGAATCCTTGGGGGACCGGGGATGATGGTGGGCGGGGGAGGGGGGGGGGGAAAGAAGGGGACCCTCTGCAGGGCTCTGGCGAATAATTCACACTTGTGATTTGCTTCGCAAGACTCATAACTCGAAGCTCGGACACGAGCTCACACCACACCGTTTTGATCTGGAAAACCGAGGGACCCGAGGTACCACAGCACACAGTCTGAAAACCGGTGTCCTACAGTGGGGTGCTCCCACTCTGCATCTCCATCGAGAGACAGCAAGGCTGCTTCCAGACTATATGCCACAGCGAAAGCCAGAAACGAAGATGCCTCCTTGTAAGGAGAGATAATGGGGGAATGGCTATGAAAAAGATGGAAGCGGGGGCAAGGGAGATGAGGGAAGTGTGGCTGTGACCATGGGCTCCGAGGTGGGCTTAATTTGGCAAATTTCAGAGAGTTGTTGCCTCACTTGGCAATGAGTTTGGAGTAGCGGGATGGCAGCTCCAGGGCCTCCTGAAGGGCAC
>KV908338.1:925658-945658 GCA_002005505.1 Botryococcus braunii | reverse complement strand
TAAAAGGTGAAGTACAAGCAGTACCTAGCGATTCTAGAGGACCCCGCAAGTTGCCTGCGTTTTTAAACTCTGTGTGTGTGTGTGTGTGTGTGCGTGTGTGTGTGTGTGTGTGTGTGTGTGTGTGTGTGTGTGTGTGTGTGTGTGTGTGTGTGTGTGTGTGTGTGTGTGTGTGTGTTTTAAACATCTTTGGGGGGAATTCTGGGCGTCCAGTTGTGCATCGATGGACCCTGCCCATCTTGAAGTACGGATGGATACATGAATGGAGAGGAACCTGGCTTTGACACTTCCCAAGAGAAATAATAGGATCTCAAGGCAGCTGAGACGGAAATCTGTACAGCAACCCCACAAGTACAAGCGCCCCTGGACCGCATACATTCAAAACTACTAATGCTGTCCTTATTATTACAACTATGCGAGACTGTCTGACTCACGAAAGGAAAATGCCTGGCACACCCGCCCAGTCCTTAAAGGGAGGGGTTGAAAAAATACTGAAAAACAGAGAGCAGCGCATGCGATTTGATCCTTGCGGCCAGAGCTTTAGAATGGGGACAGCCCAGGTGCGTCTTGCGCCACTCGCAAGTGTAGCTTATACCCCACCCAGGGAGCCACCTGATTGAGGAGCTGTTCCTCCATGTGATCTGCATTCATCTCCACAAGCTCCCAGTCGTCTGGGCTGGAAGGCTCCACAGTGACTGAAAGGGCAGCCGGTACATTTGGCAGTGCTCGTACTGCCACCCGGGAGCCCTCCATCAAGCCCAGCGCCAGCGCCAGCCCTGCCGGTACCTCCTGTACAGCCCGTACATCCATAAGGAAAAGGCAGGGGCAACGGCCCGTCCGCCGAATCAACCAGAACACCTGCCTCAGATGCAAATCAAGATGGTAAAAGCACAAAAGTCGGAAGGCAAGCTACTCCGATTTCTGAACCAGTCAGGGCAAAAGACTTTCTACTGAAATGAGGGAGGCCGCTGCCAAAACCCCACAGAATGTAGTACATTATGGGGGTCCCAGATACAGAAACTGAGAAGACTACACATTTGCAATGCCACTCCTCCTCAATTTTCGCAATAAAATGAGACCTTGTGGGACCAGGACCTCTCTCTCCCCCCGCCCCTCTCTCTATCCCCCACACTCCCCCTCTCTATCTCCATCCCCCCTCCTCTCTCTCTCCCTCACTCTCGCCCCCCCCCTCCCTCTCTCTCTATCTGGAGTTTTCACTGCTACCTTTAGAATCTGGCCCCTAAATTCCGCGTACCCGCATGACGGATTTATGGTGTGCGGTTAGGCAAGGCTTCACTCTTGATTCCAAATGCAGCAGAGACGCATCGGACCAGGTCTGCCAGCAGAACCCCAGCCCCTGGCCAGAGCCAGGGCCTTGCCGACTCCGCAAGCATTTGCGTTGGCGCAAATGTATTTGAAATTGCATTATGCAACTGAGGCACGGTTGAAGCAAGGAACTGCATTTTAGTCACACTTCCTTAATCTCGATCGAGACTGAGACCTTCGTGACATCGTCCTTCCTCACACTCCTCAATTGGGAGGTGAAGCCTCATTACCACATTGGTGGCATTAGACAATGCAGAGCCATACACCGTCTTAGTCCTATTGGCACAGCCAGAGATTTGCTACTCCCCACCAACTCAGAGCTAAGCTGGAAGACCTTGTCGAGCCCCAGAACCAGGGACTTCGATAGTGCCAGGCCATTGCCTTGGATCCAACCACAGAAAGTCTTCTCGAAATGGTGATTTTGCAATGGAATCAGAGGCCCTGTCAACCTCAGGGCGTCCACTGTGTCCCTCTACTGTCTCAGAAAAAGATTGGCACACTGCCACACTGTGCCAATCTGCTGTCTTCTTACACCTGAGCCAGGGGGTTGAAAGGGCGAGGAACGTTACTTGACACCATAAACTCATAAGGACATGCCCAAAGCAGGTGTTCGCGAGCCATACACAACCCCCAAAGAGTGCCAGGCGGCTGAGCCAGGTGCACTTCACCACTGATCCAGACGGTTGCTGTCCAGACAGACAGTTGCCAAAGGGAGCCAGACTGATTACAGGCATTCTACACAGAGGGTGGCGGGCGTGTGACAACCCATTTGTCATATAGCACAACTGGATCCCGCATGGCGGATTTGAGGGACAAAGGATGTAGAAGGAACCCACCAGATAGTCCCCCCGAGAGGCGCCTCCCGCACAGGCTACGTGCACAGGACGCTGGGCTCCTTGCCTTTTTCTCCAGGCCCCTGCAGTACAACAGACTTTCATCTCCAGCATGGGCACCACCTGTTGTACAGCAAGGTCTGCGCTGACTTTGCGTGTGCTTGTCAACAGGGGCTTGGACAAGATCCCCACAAGGGGATAGTAGTCCAAGTCCAAACTTCTGTCAATAACATTCAGAAGGCTTTATGGCGACTCTACGCTAGGAAGATGCAGGTGAGGGGCCAAGAAACCAGAGGTCAAGCAGCGTTGGAGAAATAAAGACTCCAAAACCAACTTTAGGCCTGACACATTCAGCCTCATATTTCTTGCAAAACAGGGTTTGAGACTGCGACCATGGCAAGCCATCTGTGCAGACAGCAGAGGTGAGTTGGACAACTTCAGTGCAGTGGTCTCGTGAGGTACCGCCATCCAAGGGCTGAAGCTCCAAGACTAATGGCCACGGGAGTTGAGAATCATACATCCGCGCTATCATATGTGGTGGTAGGCAAACCCAGCAGTTCTTTTCAGAAGAGAAGCGGACCAGCAATTGCATCATCCTAGTAATTCACAAAGTAGTTTTACCATCAAGGAAATTCAAACGTTACTAAAAGTACTAAATGCTGCCAAGAAGCACCTTTATGTCATTTGCAAAAGCAATACAAGGCATGCATTGCGGATCTATGACAGATCGGGTTACAGTGCAGGGGCCAAGTACCTGCTCTCTTCGTTCGCAGCCATCAGATTGTCAAGAAACTCCATTGTAATTACACTTAAAAAAATGACAACAATGCTTGGACTCGCCCGCTACGGCTTTAAAATTTCCCCTTGTCCCTCCATGTCCCGGGGGTTTGACCCTCACAAATCAGATCGCTGTACAGTGCTCTTGGACTGCCATCGAAGTAACCAAGAAAATAATTTTGGCTATCTGAATCAGCATTTGATGCAAGTTTAAGATGCTCGAGGACTGCAAGGGATCGGGGAATCCGGGCATTTCCGCTTGTGGGATGAGGTACATGGTTGCCCGGGCTTCTCTGTATGTTCTTGTCGTACAATGTTGTACGGTGCTCCGGCGCAGAGCACCGTACGTAGCATACGCGCTAATGTTTCTTTTAGGCCGACCACGGCACTCCAACTCACGGTTGTGCATGCGCGGGGCAAAGACTGATGCTAAGGAGCCTTACTCCCAACATTGACCACTTATTTACATACCTGCATGTTATTTACCTTACATGTGAATCATAGACGCTGTTGTTGGAGAGTGCCTGTTGGCGAGGGTTCACAGTTTAGTTTCCCTTTAGTTTTTTGAGAAGCATTTGTTGCTTCTCTTGAACATAATCAATGTCTGGAGTAGGTTTGCGTGGTGTCACTGCTGCGCAGGATGTCAGGTTTTCCAAGTAAGAATTTTCTCTTACAGATCTTGATGTTCGGGCTGTTGCTTCTTTGGTCCAAGCACACGCTTCTTTAGATCCACTCTTCGTAGTGGCACTGAATTAGCAGGCACTGTCGACTGCTGAGGTTGACTGTTCTGTTTGATGTCGGTCTTGCTGATTGACCTGCAGATCCTGAGCCTGTATCCCTGGGCCATCCTACTGTCTTTGCCTGTGGAAGTTCCCCCATCTGTGATCCCCCATCACTGGCTACAATGCATCTGACTCGGATGGCGAACAATGTCTTCAAGAGCTCTCTCGCCACTATGTCAGCTGAATAGCTGTTTTGTTAGGA
Source organism: Botryococcus braunii (assembly GCA_002005505.1). NCBI lineage: Eukaryota > Viridiplantae > Chlorophyta > Trebouxiophyceae > Botryococcus > Botryococcus braunii. The sequence continues at coordinate 941,741 of KV908338.1, read as the reverse complement.
ACTTAGTCGACTGACTCTTTTCAAAGCTTTTTGAGTGTGCGACTTGTCACACCCATTCTGCTGTGAAAGAGTCGTGTGGGGCATTGTGGGACATGTCAGGAGCAGCAAAATTAGAAACAAGTTTGGCAGGTTTGTGACAGTCCATTTCTTCACTAAGAAAGTATGGGTGTAATGCAGCAAGGAGCAGAAGCTCCTCAAGACAATGAAATTTCCAAAGGAGTATGACCTCCCTGTCAACCTCCCAAAGGTAAATATGGAAGTGATGAAGGTGTGGATCGCGAACCGGTGCACTTCGCTGCTCAACGTGGAAGATGAGGTGCTCATTGGTTACATAATCATGCAACTGGAGGGCAAAGAGGCAAGACCCTTGGACCTGCTTGTCGTCTCTAGCACATGGGCTACGAAGTCTTCTGTAGCACATGTTAGGCCTATCTCTCCTAGATGTCCATGTAAAGCTTGATGCTGTCCCCCTTTCAGAACCTGCGCCTTTGACCTGGTGGTGTTCTTTGAATGAGCTTTTCTTGACAGAAAACCTTGTATTGTGGGGCATATGCACCATACTTTTTCAATCGTATGGGTCACCCTACTCAGGTTGGTGTTTCAAACTTTCCTGAGTTTTGTAGCTACACCTCGCTTGGCAAGAATTAGGGTGTATGCATGCCACGCCAGTTGTGTCGTTCACATTTGGACAGGAGGCTGCAATCAGAAACAAAGTTGTACGCCAATTACTTGAGACATGTTGATCCTGCCAGACTGTTGAACTCTTGGTTTGCATAGGAGCAGTATATCTGGTCTTCAAGGGTTTTGTGGTCTTGCCAATAGGTTACATTTTGAGATGTGCATAGCTCTTTCTCTCGCTCTCTCTCTCTCTCTCTCTCTCTCTCTCTCTCTCTCTCTCTCTCTCTCTCTCTCTCTCTCTCTCTCTCTCTCTCTCTCTCTCTCTCTCCCTCTCTCTCCCCCCTCCCCTCCCTCTCTCTGGCTCTGTGTGTGTGTCCGGGTGTATGTGTGAGAGGGAGATGTGTGCGTGTGCGTGTGCGTGTGTGTATGTGTGTGTGTGTGTGTGCGTGCGTGCGTGTGTGCGTGCGTGTGTGTGTGTGTGTGTGTGTGTGTGTGCGTGCGTGTGTGCTTGTGTGTGTGTGTGTGTGTGTGTGTGTGTGTGTGTGTGTGTGTGCTTGCGTGCGGGTCTCTCCTGTGTACGTGTGCGTGCGTGTGTGTGTAGGTGTGTGTGTGTGTGTGTGTGTGTGTGTGTGTGTGTGTGTGTGTGTGTGTGTGTGTGTGTGTGTGTGTGTGTGTGGGAGGTCTGAATTATCAATTTGTGTGCCGCAGAGGGTGGATCCACGTCTGCTCCAAATCAGCCTTACGGGATTTCTGGAGAAGAATACAAGCCTCTTCGTAAAGGTGAATTTCTAAGCAAAGTTGCTTTGTTTGGGTTAGTTTTTGTTCGTGGTGCAAGTTCTAGTGCAGGCCCTTTCACGAGTTTCAACTGCTGCCTTGCACATTTGCCTTTGAATTAAGTGCTAGAGGTTGTGCATCTTTGTGGTGTCGGGTCCCTTTGCAGCTTTCGCAATTAGCTGAACCTTTTCCAGTGTTGTAAGGGCCATGAAGACTTCCTCATTGTAATGTTTTTGGTTGCAACCTCGTTTGTTTGTTACTTTTGTGGCAATGTGGATGGATTAAAGTTAGGGTAGGACCCATGGGAAGGAGAGATCTGAATGAGGAATCAGGAAGCCAAAAGACAGGAGGAGAGGTAAGGAAGAAAAGATGGGAAGGAAGACATTTGCCTGCAGAGCACACTGCCTCACACGCTCCGCGGGTGTGTGTGTGTTTGTGTGTGTGTGTGTGTGTGTGTGTGTGTGTGTGTGTGTGTGTGTGTGTGTGTGTGTGTGTGTGTTGCGCGCAATCATGTTCCTCGGGAGTTGGGGTGGGGCAGAGATTACGCTTAGTCTGCCTGGTATTGTCTTGCGGAAAACACGCTGGTAGGTGGCCTGCTAGTTTCATATTGCTTCAAAGGTGTTTGGGCAGGATCCCTGCACGATTGCGTGTCAAAAGTTGTATGCTCCCTACACCCTGTGACGTTCTGGCTTGCATAATGAGGCCACGCCTTTCTGCATCGCTGTGTTTTGGTGGGGAATGGCGGTGAGTGAGTTCAAGGCAGAAGCAGCACTCTTGGCGCTGCTGCCTTCTTGTTTACGTCTAAGATTGGGCCTATTGTAGGACAGCAGGATTTGCAGGTCTTGTAGTACCATTGTTTCATTTTGAAGCACGGGTAAACCTAAAGTATTCTCCTGTTGTGCGCCGCAAGCCAGAAGGGAGTTCAATGTATGGGCTTTGAAGGTGGATTGACGCGTGCCTGCGTGCTGCTTAGTCAGGATTACTGACGTGCTTCAGGAGCTTTGGGAGATGCTGCACAGTGCAAGCCAGAATCCCAGTGGCATCCCGCAGAAGATCCTGGACGAAAAGGCTGAGGAGATTCGCGCCAAGAAGGAAAAGCAGAATGAAATCAATGTGAGCCGACTTCTTCTTCAAAGTTCAACGCCCTTCATGCTGACTTTTTTAGATGTCTACTTCTAAACCTACTGAGATCATCTGTGGATGTCACAGACAGCTCGTCTGAGTTCATAGTCTCGTGTCTGTGAGTTCCATGTTGTATTTGGAGTCCCACCCCCCCCCCCCCTTTTCCAAGACAAAGCGCACACATGCTATGGGAAGGGAGGGCTGTGAGAAGGGGAGGAATATGGCTGTGACTGCCCGCGCTAGCATATGAGTTTTCCTACATTTCTATTACACCTGAGGCTGGTGCAGGCTTTGGAACTAAATAGGTAAGGCTGGTGCAGGCTTGAGTTTGCATGTCTGTCGTACTCTAGACAGAGGGAGCTTTGCTATCAGTCAGCTGGCCCTTTCAACTTGATGTGGCTATGGTCCATGTTCTGAAAGGGTGAAGTAATTGTCAGGGTGCACCTGCTCTTAGGGTGCATGGCTTAGCAGATAATGCTGCGCGCATAGGTGATGTGTAATTTGGGAAGATGTCGTCCCTGGCAAAAAGAAGAATGGAAAGCAGGGGCACCTGTTTGACCATTTGTGTGCATGTGTTGTTCATCTATATGTTTAGTAAACAGCATATCCTCATCTGAAACTAGCATCAGTTGAGGATTTTACTAACAACATATTTGTATGGACGCATCTTTTGTGTAATAATTTACGGGTGCAGTGGTTTGAGAGATCACAGAGGTTAGCCCCCGAGATACCGAATTGATGCCTTCCAGTTACAGAATCCTGACATTAGGACATATGGGGCCACAATAGGGAAAGCAAATTGGGCACTGAATTTTTCATCCTGCTGAAGTTGTGACATGCACATATTTGTTATGTTATGGATACGGGGCCCGTGCGTATGCACTCAAGCTGGATTTAGGGGTAATGAAACAATTAAAGTAGTTCGGGTTGGGAGCGGCAGGAAAAGCTCAAGCGCGAACGGGAAAAGCTTGAGGAGGAGCGCAAGGCAGCACGGGAGCGTGCAGAGGCAGAGCGGGAGGCAGAGAGGAAGGCGCGCCGAGAAAGGGAAAAAGAACGGGAGAAGGAGCGGGAGGCGGAACTGGAACGGCGGCGTTTGGAACGGTATGTTGGTTACCGTTGGATGTGTAGAAGGTGAATGATGTTGGTGGGGCTTGATGAGAAGTGGAAAGCAACCTAAAAGCTATGTAAGGATAGCCTTCGTCATGCGTGGAAGTTATGTTGGCCTCGTTGGTCGCAATTTAATACCCCATCTCCCAGCCTAAATATTTCGCTGGTGCAAAGTTTGCTCTGACTGAAGCGGATTGGCTGACTCTCATAGCTTCATGTTGCGTTGCGTGTCTTCACCTCCTGATTCATTCTTTTCTTCTCGCCCAGAAAGAAGAAAGGTTTTAGGCAGTGTCCGTGTTGGTTGCTACTGAAGCTTTACTCTCTTTTTAAACATGACGCTATTTGTAGCCCCCTATGCTTCAGAAGACATCAGGTGTTCAAAGAGCTCATCATCGTCCTTTGCAGTCCACATTGCAGAACTACAAGGGCCCCCTTTTCTTTTTTGCTGCTCTGTGTGGTGGGGGTGTGTGTGCGTGCCCGCGCGTGCGCGCGCGCGTGCGCGCGCGTCTCTGTGTGGGTGTGTGTGTGTGTGTGTGTGTGTGTGTGTGTGTGTGTGTGTGTGTGTGTGTGTGTGTGTGCATGAGTACGCGCTCGTGTGTGTGTGGGAGAGGGGGGGGATGTGGGTGTGTATGCAATATATACATGGTGGTGCATTTGTGCAAGTACATAAACCGGCTATTTAGTACGAAGTATTGGAAAAAAGGAGAGCAAATTCTATTTGGTTTCATGATTGCAGTGGCATACTGCAACCAGGGTCATTACTGAGAATTCCTAGGACAAGAGTCCAGGAAGAAGCAGTAAAGGACAGGTTTTGTATGGTAGTGGAAGTGATGTTGTTTGTAGCTCTGCAGGGAGAAGGAATTGGAGAGGGAGAGGGAGCGCCGAGAGCGTGAGAGGGTAAGGGAGAGGGAGAGGGAGCGGGAGAGGGAGCGGGAGCGGGAGCGGGCCAGGGTACGAGAGAGGGAGCGGGACAGAGACCGCGGACGACAGCGGGACTATGAACGAGAGCGTGCACCAGTTCGCGGATATGATCGGCGGGACATGGATGACAGAAGCCGCTTGGACGACCGGCGGAGAGATCCAGATTTCCGGCGTCCCTTGAGGGACCGCTCTCCTATGGACCGCTCTCCTGCTCCGAAGAGGAGCCGGTAATGAACTTTTCGTGCCTGAATCAAGCTTGATAGAACCCTCTGTCTCTGGCTGGTCAGAGTCAGATCTGAACTCAGGAAGCTTGTTGCCTTTTCCCCGTGTACCCTCAACTCCTGTACTTGTGTCTTCTGCTGAGTGTCTCTCCCCCGCCCCCCGGGGTCCACCTGGGGGGCAAGTGGCACTGGTTTCAGTACATGACAGAATCTGCGTTCCTTAACTGTTTATAACTTGAGCCCTCATGCGTTGCCTTTAGGATATACATAGGGCATTCGAGGTGGATCTCGCCCCCAGTGGTGGCGATGTTGAAGGAAGGCTCAGCAGATTCTGAGCTATGGCCGCCATTTAATGTTTAACCCTTGGGCCCATGATATCGGCCTGGGGATTTGCCAGGGTGAAGTCTGGGCTTTGAGCATTGGTGATGGGAAGCACCTCTAAGATTTAATTAACTTCGTGTAATATAAAGCACTGGGTAAGAACCCTGTCTTAGGGTTCTTTTTTTTGGTGTCAGGAAAGGCTTTATCAAGGAGGGGAACGCTGCTTTTGAGATTTATGAGCTGAATTCTAGTGTAATCTTTGATGAGCTTAAGGTGCCTGGTTTTGTAGATATTAGTCTTGAGCGTAGTACGCGATGGTGGAGGCAAGGGTGACTCAGTTCCTTGGCCCTTGATCGTTGGTTGTGACGACAGCGCAAGAGCTTTCTTGGAATTTCAACACGTTCATCCTATTGGATGATTTTGAGATGAAGTGCCTAAGATGGACGATGGAGACTGAGGAAGCCTCAGCTATGCCCTGTACGCTGACTGTCCATAAGCAATGACCATGGGTTGTGAAGTTGCCCCCATTCCTGCCCCCAAAGCGGGGAAGTCTCATGCATTAGCATGCTGGACATGCAAGGGCGCTGAGGATTAGTGGGCCGTGCGTTCCTTGTACTGAAGAAAGAAGGTCGTAGGTGACCTGGATGTTTTTGCGACAAGTCTGGACGTTGTTGGTGAAGCAACTATTTCAGCGAAGTGCAGTGCTTAAGGCAGACTATCGAAATGATGAGCTGGGAGATACTGAGGGTGTCAAAGTCCTTGGGTTTCAGTACAAGTACCTGTATGCTGCATACGGAAGCTAGTGCAGAAGGTGGTTGAAGGCTTTTTTGGTTGTGCAGGCTTGAGGAGCCTGTCCCACCTGGGCGACGGGCAGGGGAGAGGAGGCCAAGGGGGCCTTCCCCTGGACTGCGATCTATCAGTGGCTCTCCTGTGGCCCATGATGTAGTTGCCGTCAAGCACAACGGACTTGGCAACAACAGGTCTGCATCTTTACACAACCTAGAACTGGAGTCTACTTGGACAAGCTCCTGGCTCGTACTGGCTTTGCGCCCCGGGGTGATGTGTGAATGGCTTTTTATTTTCAGTGATTCGTCTTGCATCAGACTCATCTGAACTAGAAATGGCAAAGATTACGCTTGGTCTTTCCCCAGACCTTACTTATGGCCTAATGAAAGGGGCGGTCTGGGTGCATGTTGACTGTTGAACGAAGTGTCCGTCAAAAGCCTGAGCAAGTGTGCGTCTACTGCCCTCAAAACACCTCCTGTGGGTGCATTTGTATGTGGCTGTCGTGGCCTTGCATACTAAAAGACCTGTCAACGTGCAGGGTCGACAATAGTGTTTGTACATGCAGTTTGCCTGACCCGCCGGGGGGGGGGGGGCGGAGGGGGTTTGGGAGGGCATGAGGAAGCAGTTTGAAGGTATTGAGGCCGGAATGGGGAAAGATAAATTGTTTTTGGGGTCCCCCAGGGTTTTTTTTGGGGGGGGGGGGGGGGACATTCGACCTTTGAACTTGTTCCTGATGATGCAGGGATGAAGACATGCTGGATGCCGAGCCTCTGCCAAAGAAGAAGAAGGAGAAAAAGGAGAAGAAAAACAAAGAAAAAAAGGAGAAGCACGGGAAGAAGGAGAGGAAGTGGAGACCGCCCTCTGAAGACTATGGAATGGGGAGTGATGCAGAGGACTCTGACACTCGCGCTGTGGTATGGCCCCAGTCATCAAGGTTGGGGGATTTGACAAGCTCTGGCGGAAATGCCTGGTTGATGGACACTTATGAATATACCGAGAGAAGAATTTAAGGCTTAGATTTCAGGGATGCTCTCAATTACCTGGAGACAAAGGATGGCAGAGGGGGTTGGGAACCAGGGCGAGGAAGTTAGCGAGCGTGCACAATTTTGCATATCAGTACGAGTGCACATAGGTTTGTTCCCTGTTGCGTGTTTCATTCTTGTTTCTTGGGATTCCAGGACTGGGTGCCAGTCATTCGGAGCCACTTGCAGCTCCGAATGACTGGCACCCAGTGCTGGAACCCCATCATTGGATGGTTCCGATGGCATGGTCCTGCTATTTCGTGCCAAGGGTGTGCAGCTGAATATCACATAGAGTTCCCCAGTCTATGGTGGCTTCTGCAAAATAAGTCCCCCAGTCTAGGATGGCTTCTGCAAACTTAACCCTTCAGCATGTACCTGTTGTACAGGAGAAAGCTAGGGCTTTGGAGGAGGAGCTTCGTCAGAGAGCTCTTGCCTCCACATCAAGCTTGAAGGCACGCAGAAGTGGAAGTCTCCCGGGCCCTCCGCCGCTCCCTCAGGGGCGTAAACTTTCCCAGTCGCCCAGGTCGGAGGTAGAAAGGTCGCCAACCAGAAGCCCAGATCAAGAAAATGGACAAGAGGCTTCGCCTCCTCAAAAACCTTCCACTGCCCGCTCACCTGGCTCTGGTTCAGAGACACCTCGCTCTGAAAGCCCTAAGTCAGAAGGGGCGCCGTCAGCAAGCCCTAGTGGTAGCGATTCCCCAGGGGGCTCACCACAGTCTTCGCCAGGCAGTTTCTCGCCCTCTAGCAGCCCTTGACAGGCGTGGTCGCCGTTTCATGCAGACATGATGCACTACTGTTTCAGCAAGGCCTTCTCTGTCACATACTTGCTATTAATTCAAGGTACTGCTCCTCAGTTTCCTTAGGGTTGGAGCTCGTTGCCATGTTTCTATCCAGGTGGAATGCTGCTCTACCTGTTTGGTTCGCTCTTTCCATGGGTATTTGTTGCAGAAACGCATGCCGTTTAGTTCAGGTTTGAGTAGAGCGGAGACCTGGCCTGAAAGTCAAAGGTCCTCACATATAATGTTCCCACACGAAATCGTCCTCAACACAAGACATATACGGAGATCATCATTCGCTGGCAGAGCGAGGCGGTGGGATACATTGTGTGGAGTCTTTGTACTCTGCAGTACCTCCATCAGAAGAATCTTGTGCACCGCAAAGTTCCCTTGTGCATTCTCCCTCTAAGAGGTGGTCAGGGTTGCTATGCGCCATATGGCCCTCTATCGTTTTGTCTTTGTCATCGAGGCAGGTGGACCTTCAACTTGCACTTTGCATTTCAAAGTGGATCAGGGTGGTGAGTAGGACAACAACCTGTACTGTGTACAGAGTCTTCGGCCTTTGTGGATGTCGCCACTTGCACATATGCCGTGAGAATGAGCAACATGATTAATCGACTCCTTTGGCCATGATTTTCGGCATTAACACAAAGACCTTGCGAGCATGCCTTTCATCTGCTTCAGGTGGTGGGCGGAAGGATTGCGAAGCACATGGGTCTTTTTTGAATGTGGTAGTTGAATGAGAACTGAAGCAGTGATACCCCGAAGTGGTGTTACAGAATGGATGACAACGATCATGTGAGAAACTTGTGTGCTATATGCAGAAAGACGTTGAAAGATATGCATAGTATTTGCACCTTGAGCATCCGAGCTAAAAAAGAGGTTGCCCCTCGGTTGGTTTTGGAGCAAGGCAGTGGATGAAAAAGGGGGATGATGTTGGCTGGATCAATGTACCTAGATTGGCCATCCGTTCCAATCAGTATGAGGTCCGTGGCTACTAATTTCCCACTCATCCTGGAACCCCAAAAGGTAATGCAAATTAACTTGAAGTGGATTATGGTACAACTATGATGGGTGGATGTTACATGAAAGCTTTGTCAACTTCATCTCCTTGCTGACCTGTCTAATCTTAGCATGTGTACGGTCATGGGGAGGGCACGGGCCGTTCTTGTCAAGGGCAGGATATGCTTTTTGGCGCAAATTATTCTTTTTTAAGCTTATTCGTGTCTGACTCTTTCAGAGTTTGATCAATCACGTCTTATTTGGTCCAAAAATCATGTTGAGACGCGAATCCTGTAGGAGATAAATAGACTTCTGCAGGCCTTCCCGTCGGCCCTTCTTCGTAGTTCTCTGCTAAGCCTCTGTTTGGATACCTCTATTGTGCCTGGAGGTTGCTTATCACCACTGGGTGCCTTGTGATTAGCAGTTCCTCACAGACATAGTGAGGGAGGGCGTCGTCGCATCAAGCTGCTGTGGATTGCGGATGATTTGGTGTGTGCCACACCGTTGGGGGCCTTTCAGCAGACAGTCTTCCTACTTGCAATTGAAATCAAGGTCAATGTGCAAGTCCAGATAGCCAGGTGGTTTGGATTTGCCATCACACCGCAGGATATATGCACAAGCTCCATCGTGGCCTACCATTCCTGCCAGGGGCCGAGATTGATATGGGTTACATCAAGAAGTTAGTCGTCTATTTGAGTCAGCATCAACAGCTTTGGCTGTTCGTGCACTACTCATCGCTGGGTGCACTGTTTTAGCTGGCTCCCCTTATTAGTTGCCATGGCTAGCGCTGTTGTGCTGCTTTGCACGCATTTACAGTGGTGTATAGGTATTGGAAGCCGGTGTGAAGGTCATTGTTGAAGAGGGCCTACTTACTTTGTTGACTGGCCCTGAAGTAAGGCATTTACCTGTTCCACGGCTTCTGCTGTTTCTGCCCTTGGGACACCCCGCGTCTGCCCCAGTGCCCAGCAGTTGGTTGAACTGGACTTCTCTGACGACGTGGCATTCACTTGACGAGAAGTCGCACAGGTAACGCAATGCTTTGGGGCCAAACTCAGCCAAAAGCAAGGCATCCACTCTTGACTGGTGTGCATCACTCGTGGTGAAGGCGAAGCTTAACTCGCACTTTTTCTAGAGAATTGTTTTAAATCGACATTGTGGAGGTTGTGGAAGCAGGGCTTCAGCAAGCTTGGGAAGGTGCGAGCTTCCAATGGCACCGTTCACACATGTCACAGCTGTGATTTGCGGGCTGCGAAAGTCTTCATGCAGTATGTTTGGCTTGCTTTCTAAATATGATTGTCTCGTGCAAGGATGGCAAACCAGTGGCTGACCGGAGACAGTGGTTAGGGTGGACTTTTGCAACACGCAAATGAGTTTCCAGAAGCAGTCCGTATCCCCGTGCTCTTCCATCCAGCCAAATGGAAGTTGCGTCCGTGCGTTTTCCATCTAACTCCTGTTTGTCTGATCAAGTCTGGTAAAGATGCAGTGTTTTGTGGGGTATTAACGTGTGTGTGTGTGTGTGTGTGTGTGTGTGTGTGTGTGCGCGCGCGCGCCCGCGCGCATGTGCCCGTGCATCTACGCTTGCGCTAGTGTGCATTGAGAGAGGACGCCACAAGCCTCCTCTAGCCCGACTACGGTAATGAACGCACCCCGTGTGTTACACAACATAGATGGCCTTCACCCCCAGCAAAGGCCATCAAAGGGGCCCGGATATTGCCAACCTCTCCATTCTGCATAATAATCAAGTCTACCTTCATCGTTCTACACCCAAGCGTGCTGTGAGCATAACCGACATCTGCAACACGCATGCACCACATAGCCTTTACCCCGCTCCCCTTTCCCCAGGGTACGACAGAATGGCCGCCTGGCGGACCCTTCCCGGCCCCCTGCATGTCTTTGACCCGACTTGCCAGGGCCAGCAATGCCTCGGGTACAATCCAAATGAGCCCTCAAAAGCTGCACCGCTGCTTCTGTCGCAATAAGGCCCTACTGCACAGCTGATGGCTCCATGACACTGCCCCGGCACTTCACCAATTACCTTTTAATGTGCGAGTTCTTCTCCTGCAGCTTCTTTTCCTGTCCCCAAAACCTTGAAGGCCCACTTCGCCATCGCTCGCACTGCGCAGAGAAATCGCTTTCCTGAACAAACCTGACCCACACGTCGGCCCCACAAGCGCGACTAGAAACCCTCCACAAGCTTCAGCCCCGTTCTTTGCCGGCAAACGTGCCTGGAGTTGCCCCATGTTGGGGATGGAGGTGGTCAAGGCACCCAGTGGACGTGTCTCCATTGACCCTGCTTGCAGACACGGTCCAGATGCCCCCAGAGCACCCTTGCTTGATTGCACGCCATGCATTGCCTTATACGAGGGTCCACTTCTGTATTGCACTATGACAGCCGGGTTTCGGTTAGGGGAGGTCACGACAGAGAAGAAGAGACCACGACTCGGCCTCCCTTACTACTGTCCTGCAGCCCAGTTAATCACTCTGTAGTCATAATCAGTCATCAAAGCTGACAGCTAGTTCATGCTTTCGACAGCCGGATCCAGACAGCCGCGATCCCAACATCCCGCCTGGAGGCCCACCCTCACAGTGAGGTGGATGTGCCTGTGTAGGCAGCCCCTCTGTGACTAGGCAGGCAGCCCCGCCACGGCTGGATGCCTGCACAGGCACCCCCCCCCCCAGGGACATGGACTGGGCAGCCAGCCTGGCCACGGCCAGATCTGCCTGTACAGGCAACCCCTCTGTGACGGGCCAGCGAGCCTCACCATGGCCGAGTCAGCCAGCTTGGGCAACCCCGCTGCGAGCGTGCAGACCACCTCGCCATGACTGCATCGACCTATATAGGCACAGACGCGACCCCCACTGTCCGTATGCAGACCCACCCTCCACAATCCGTGCACAGCCGCAACCTCGATTCCGGGCACAGACGCGACCTTGCCTTGCCATGCACAGAGAAGCTTCCCACTTTCCATCCCCACACACAATCTCCACTCCCGTATTGCAGACACAAGCTCCACTTTCCGTACACGTATGCAACCCGCCACCTTCATCGCACAGACAGGCTCACAGCGGGTGCCTCAAGCCTCTTCGATGATGTGGTGAATGGCCTCGCTGACTTCTGGAGTTGCAGCTCGCGAAACCAGCTTCATGGCCACGTTGCGCTGCGCATCGATGCCGAAGGAGAGCCTCACCAACGCCTGCACGCTTCCGATGAACTCCCCAGAGAGCAGCACCGTGTGGGAGCGGGCGTTTGGCGGGACCGCATCTGTACCGTCGCAGGGCGCCATGCCCAGAATGCCTATGACGGCCTCCACCGCATCCTGATACCCCAGGACACCAGAAACTGTTATATGTTGTCAACAGGGGCTCGGAGATGGAAAGGGGCGAAGGCTGTGCGCAGCCTGAGGACACAGAGGGCGAGGCACAGTGGCACATGGGTGGGGCACATGATACGGCGCTCCACAACACCTACTTCCTCGTTCATGTGTGTGTGTGTGCGCACGCGCACGCGTGCGCGCGCCCGCGTGTGCACTTAGGTGCGTGAGCCGTACGGGCAAACGCGTGAGCAGACTTCCTTGCCCCTATAGACTTCAATGCCGCCTAAAGATGGTCCATTCTCAGAAAGCCAGATCCCAAATGCTGAAGCCAGATAGAAGACAAAGCAGATAATAGCAGTCCAAGGCGGGATATGTTCATGCAGACAGCTGAAGGGGTCAGATTGCGGACCTGCAAGGACTCGCGCACTCCAAGGCCATACTCGTTTGCAATCTCGGTGTCTTCCCCCAGCTCCTCCCAGGCGCTGCGGAAGTTGGGCGCGGCAACAGCCTTAATGTAATCGGCAGCTGTCACCTCCAGATCCTCCAGCTGGTACTCGTCATCGTACCCCTCATCGTCCGCCTCCCCTGCAAAAGCCCGTTCTACTCTAAGGGCTCTCCCTGCTTTCTGCTTCAACCTCTGGTTCTAAACAAGTAGTGGTGGGCCCATGCTCCAAACTGCGTCGTCATCCCTTTGTCTGTGTGGATGTGTGTGTGTGTGTGTGTGTGTGTGTGTGTGTGTGTGTGTGTGTGTGTGTGTGTGTGTGTGTGGTGGGGGCGGGGTAGGGGTGCGTTTCGTGTGCGTGTCTGTGTGTGTGTGTGTGTGTGTGTGTGTGTGTGTGCGTGTCTGTGTGCGTGTCTGTGTGTGTATGTGTGTGTGTGAGTGTGTGTGTGTGTGTGTGTGTGTGTGTGTGTGTGTGTGTGTGTGAGAGAGAGAGAGAGAGAGAGAGAGAGAGAGAGAGAGAGAGAGAGAGAGAGAGAGAGAGAGAGAGAGAGAGAGAGAGAGACAAGGGGGGGGGAGAGAGGGAGAAGAGAGAATGCAGGTGTTTACGTAGGTTGTTGTTAATAATGTTGATGTGTTACAATCTACATTTTCACTGTTCCAACAACCAGGTTTGCCAAGTACTTGCTGTCCTTAATCGCACACGCCTGCTCAAATTTGCTGGCCTCTCAGATCACTGAATTCCTTCATCACCATTGTCTAATTTAAACAAACATTAACCAATCAGATGCCAAGAGAATGAACTCTTAACCAAATATTACCGACCCTGCCGCTACTACCGGACATTTTTCTTGGTTAAATTCAAGTCAGCATTTCAATGATTGCCTTCTCACGCAATGGGCCTCAGGGCAAATCATCAGGGGTTGGCAAGGTGGGGCACACACCAGTGGAAGGGTCAATCTCCTTGATCTTGAACTTCAAAATGTTGACAAATTTGCCGGTGGCCATTGAGCCAGCGCTCCTGCCCAGCAGCGTGTAGCTTTGGCCGACCTCTCCATATGCCATCTTCTCCAGAGGAATGGCTTCCTCCTCAAAGAACTCCTCCTGCAGACCCCCTCTGCCCCACTCAAAACCAACTACAGCATCAACGGCCCATAAGTTCACTCCTCCCACTTCTCTCCCTCTCTCTGCCCCTCTCTCTTCCCCCTCTCTCTCCCCCCGTCTCCCCCCCCCCTACCTACACACACTCACACCCACACTCACCTCCCTCCCCCCCCCCTTTTCTCTCTCACCCCCCTCTCTCCCGTACATATACACACACAATACGTACATACGCAGCACAATTCATCCCTGTGTACCTCCCCCCCCCCCACACACACACACACACACACAGGCCTACACACTCAAATGATCGTACCGCAACATTGGGTGCATGCGCACCACTGCAGACACACAAGCCCCCCTCCCATCCAAAAGACACACATGCACACACAGATGCAAACGCACACAAACATAGAGAGGGGGGGGAGGGAGGGAGGGAGGGAGAGGGGGTGGGGAGTGAGGGGCATAGACCGAAGAGGAGGGGGGAGCCCGACACAGAGCGATGGGCCAGAGGGGACAGTAAAGAGGGCCAGACCGCTTCAGCAAGGTCCATGAGGACAACAACATTCTCCAGGACTTGCTCGGGGACAGTATTGGTGCAGTCGAACTGGAAGAGGATGTGGTCTGGGAAGATGTGCTTGATGCCCACGATGGTGTACTCGGTCTCCTCCTCTGTGAGCTGCACGGGGGTGCTGCTCTTGAAGAGGGGCCCCAGCTGGGCAAACTGCGGGATGCCCATCAGGGCAGAACTATAATCCACCACAGGAGGCGCCGCCTGCACCCCTCACCCTCCCCCACCCCTCAACTTGTGCACTTCCTGCTATTCAAGGACGTCTTCGGTGTCTTTGAAGAGACTCTCATTCATTTCCCCCCCCCCCCTCTCTCTCTCTCTTTCTCTGTGTGTGTGTGTGTGTGTGTGTGTGTGTGTGTGTCTGTGTGTGTGTGTGTGTGTGTGTGTGTCTGCGTGTGTGTGTGTGTGTGTGTGCGCGCACGCGCGAGAGCGCGCGCGCAGGCGTGTGTTCCCACCTCTATCCCCCCCCCTCTCTTCCCTCCCTCCCTCCTCTCGGCCCCCACTCTCACCCCCATCTCTCTCTTTCTCTATCTGTCGAACGCGTGTTGGAAGGGCACGCATGTTGAACATGATGGAATCCTCTCTACACAAGAGATACAGATGCCAGATACAAACCTGAAGTGCTTGCAGAATTACAGGGGCCTCCATAGCAAGATCACGCATGTTCACACTCTCAAACCTGCGACATTTCAACATGGTCGGGAAACATGTCAACGAGGCGATTGTGCATGTACGGCTTAAGCGGAGGGAAGGCTCACAGGCTTAGAGATTCCAAGAGCCCCGCTGGTGCCCTTCTTGTGCTCCTTCTCGATCGACTTGGGAACGTCCTTCGGCACGCTCGCCTGTCAACATGGACACCCCATGCTTGTGAGTTGTGAAATGCGAATCTCATGTGAGATGAAGAGCAGAAACAGCAGGACAGGTGTAACAAAGAAACGAGAGGGAGGCCGTTGGGAAGGGGGTGAAGGCTTACAACCCCCCCCCCCCCGACACACACACACACACATGCGCTATCTCTATCTCTTGGGTGGGGCCACGCACAATGCACAGACCTCTCCTCTGCAACAATAGAGACATCGATTGGGCACTTAAGGGAATGAGCACGCATACAACATGGAAACCAAGCTTTTGCGCATTGCATTAAAGGTTTCACACTCCCGAGTTCTGCCCAGAAGCTATGCTCGAATCTGCCTGAGGGCATGCGTAAGGCCAAGGGAACAAGTGGGGCAAGGAGAGAAGGGGCGGGGGAGAGCAACCAACGGAGGGAGAGAAGGATAGATGGAAAGGGAACACACACACACACGCACACACACGCATGCGCGCACACAGACATTCACAAAATTGGGGGGAGACAGAGGGAGAGAGGATGAGAGGGTGTGCATGTGTGTGTCTGTGTGTGTGTGTGTGTGTGTTGGGGGGGGGGGGGGTTCACTTCTTTGACATCGTGTTGAGGCAACTTGGTAGTGCAGAGTGTGTTACCAGGTCAAACGGCCGGACTTGGTCCGTTTCCAAATAGCTCTTCAAGCTCTTCTCCAGATTCTTCGTTGGAAGAGCCCAGGCATTCTCAATCGCTTTATCTCCACCAGCATTGCCTGCAAGCTGTGCCAGATACAGAGTAGCACGGTCCCTCACCTGTCACCCCAGTGCAAAATACCAGGTTCAAGCCCTGCTGTAAGTGGACATATTATGACCCTGATCCACATCGCCATCTCTGAGAAGGGGTCAGGCCTTGGCATAGTTTGAGCTGCCTGGCACACATCTGGGCGGCGCAGGCATGTGCCCATGGGTGTAAGAAGGCGCAACATTTTGGGGTGAGAACGTGCAAAGTCAAGCACGAAGAAATCACACTCCAGGCCCCACCCCAAAGCTTTCTCTCACACACACTGGTTACAATCTCAATCTCTCTCTCACTCTCTCTCTCTCTCTCTCTCTCTCTCTCTCTCTCTCTCTCTCTCTCTCTCTCTCTCTCTCTCTCTCTTTCTCTCTCT
>KV908338.1:913158-920658 GCA_002005505.1 Botryococcus braunii | reverse complement strand
AACCGGAGAGACCGGCCTGATTAACATTCAAAACCGCACTTGTAGGTCCAACCCCCCCTCCCCCCCCCCCCCTTTGCTTCAATCTGGGAATTCCAAAGTAGCAGTAGCAAGTACTTAAAACTGCACCGACCACACCGACAAAACTCACATACAGTTAAGAGCCTGACAGGCGACACAAAACCAGCTCCCTGGCAGACCTTCGGTCTGTCCGTCACGCTTGTTTGGTCTGTGCGCACCAGCGAGTGAGGGCAAACGAGTGAGGACAGAGTGTGTGGGGTTGGGCGACAGGCACGGGGGCCGGAAGCGACAGAGCGAGAAATAGGAGGACTGCGTGTCGCGAGACAATCGCAGGCAGCCATATTAGACAGGATAAAGGTGTGAAACTGTCTATTAACTCGGACATTGTACCTACAACTTTTTTCCCTTTTCAGTTGTAACAAGCCAGAGGTTTTGCCACGACTGCACAAACTAACGGCTGAAATCTCACCTGCTTGAGGTAGCGCTCGATCTGGGCCAGCAGCTGCGTGTCGGTAATGGAACACAGGACGCGGATGGCATTGGAGCGGTACAGGTCAACCTTGCTGTTCATGTCCTTCATGAGGCTGGAGGTAATGATGATAACCTCATCCGAACTGGGGCACACTTCCTTGATCACCAGGTACACCATCCTACGCAGGTGCGCATCCTTGCTCTGGAACAGCTTGGTCACACTGAAGAAAACATCCGACGCCTCTTTCTGTGGCCCCCAACCCCCACCTCCAGGTCAGAATATGTCTGTGGGCGACCAAAGGTTAAAACTACCTACATATATACACAGTGAGGGCCACATTGGCAGGGGCTCGCTTCCTTCCCACTCTCCATCCACCCCCACACACGCACGCGCATGCCAAGAGGGGAGAGTGAGAGAGATGGAGAAAGAGGGAGGGGGGGAGAGGGGGGGGAGAGTGAGAGAGAGAGAGAGAGAGAGAGAGAGAGAGAGAGAGAGAGAGAGAGAGAGAGAGAGAGAGAGAGAGAGAGAGAGAGAGAGAGAGCCAGTGGTAGTGGTAGAGCTTGTATTAGACCAGGGTGTGTGGGCCACCACTGGCATGCCCGTCCATGCATGAGCCCAAGTTGAACGAAAGACACAGTCTCCAATGTCTCCCCACTTCCATCTCACGCTCCCTCTGTACCCTCTGCTCCTCCCTCGCTCTCCTTCAGGAAATGGAGAGCTACAGAAAATTCATGTCTTCATGACATGCAAGGGCAGGGACCACCTTGGTGAAGGATTCTCCTTGGCATAAGAGGTACAACAGCTTTGTGATGACCTGTCCCAAGGCAACTCCCAGTCAAAAATATGCTGCAAATCTGTGTACCAGCCATTGAACAGTCACTGCCAAAAATTTTAGGGCGATGAACGAAAGCCCCCACGCATGGGACGTCCCCAACGTGTAATGCAACCGCTCCCAATACGATAGCACAGCTTGAAAGATGCGGTCAATATGGCTTTGTGCCGCTACTCTTTTACTTATGTGTGTTGAAAAGACTGGGTTTGCAAATGTTCAATCGCTTTTGCTGCGAGACAATGCACCAAGTGGCTCCTTCCTTTCCCAGCATGACAATCCTTGTGAGAGGGGACAGAGTCAGAACTTTGTCAAGTTCCAAGAAGACTGGGTGTCGGGCATGCCTGCTGACACTTCCTGGGATCAATGTGGGAGTCATTGAAGATGCGAGCCTCTTGCAGAACAGCTCCCTTCTCGATTCCATAAAATGGCGAATACTCAGCTGTCGTGCAAACCCCACACACCATATTTATTTCACTCATTTCCTTTATAGTCCTCAACCGATCATTGTCCAGAAAATAAGAATCGCAAACAATCTCAGCATAACCCACTGACCCGATGTGGAAGTCTTGCTTCATCAAACACTATGATGATCCACAAGAACCCAAGCAACCCGTCATGAAATGCTGCAAGATTCATCATAGCCACAGAACTAGCAGGGGATCCACAAACGCTGAACTACTGTAGGAAGACGTCCAAGCCACGCCGATAATTCTTACCATCCTCAGTGTCTTCCTCCTTCTTTTCCCCAGCCCTCAATGGGGCAGAAGCATCCTGAGCAGTCGATGCCATGTTATCTTCAAGCTGGGCCTGACCAGCTCAAATCTCAGCGGCTAAGTTAAGCTGATTTTGTTCCCATCAATCAGATCTCGCCTGACCATTGAATATTTAGCCAAAAAGAGATGTCCGATGGCACCGCGGATATAAGCACCAATCTAAACACTGGGTAAACTCAAAAAATTAGGCTTGGTTTGGAAGGGTCACAGCTATAAGGCCTGCCCCCGGCGGCAAGGAGCAAGACACCTACTTTCCAACTGCGACCCTAACCAGCAGTCGAAAACGAACCAATGGAAATGTCGGAACAGCAGATATCGTGCTTCGCAAGGCGCCTTCCAGCATTACCATGAGGCCTCCTTTCGTATTCCACGGGTGAGATAGAGTCCTTCGTCGGCCACTTTCGCGGGTACACTCGCAATCCCCATCGATGTGTACGGGACGTTTCAATGCGTAACGTAGGAGTCCTAAAAGGACATCCTTTTCCCTGTGTAATGTGAAACGCAGGGTCTTGGCTTCTACCTTTATTATTCAATGGTCAGAAACTTTATTATTGAATGCCTTGTGCTGTAGGTGATGTTCACATGTACACTATTAGGATGTGGGTCCATTGAGAACATAAGGTACCTTGAGACACCAAAGAATGTGGACGTTTTCGAACAGAAGGTACAATCAGATCTAGATCACACGTTTGTGTGAAAAGGACTATTACAGCAGCGATCATCGCACATGCGAGCAACTAGAATGGAAAGATGCTGGGCACGTAAGGATGCTAGTCTTGTTCATTTAGTGCATGTGTCTAATAGCAGACAGTCGTCAAGGACTGTAGCTGGAGAGACACTTACGACCTGTCTGCTTGCGCATAGGTGCGATGACGTATGGTATTTAGTGTTATTGTGTTCATGTGTAGTTGCTGCAGTGTTAGTGAACCTTCTTAGTGTACAATCCAGCCTCTCAAATCAGCTAAGAGACAGAGTCTGGATTGAGTTAGGAAGGTACTTGCTCGTAGCCGTCAAGAGACTTATCCGTGGAAAGTTAGCTCATTGACAGACCTTCATGTAACGAACTAGAATGGAAAGATGCTGGGCACGTAAGGATGCTAGTCCTGTTCATTTAGTGCATGTGTCTGTTGTGAAATAATATGGGAACCCTAGGGTTTGAGGTTCCCCTTAGCATGTGCCTTCGTGTGTGAAGTGACTGATGGACAATAAATAGTCACTTTGCAGTCGTTCGTAGACATGTGGAACTCATGGTGTAGTTTGGAAGGTACACTTGGCATGTGACTAGCCCCTTGTGTCATGCTTGGTGCTTGCCATACGGCAATCTCAAAGGTAATGTCTACTAATGTGGTTGCCTGTCGTTGAGGATTAGTCGATTCGAGAAGTCATGACCTCGAGTTTACTATCATCCTCTTGTGTGCCATGGAAGTTCAAGTGATGTACTCATGAAGGGCAATTAGTTCTCTTCTTGAGTAATTGCTAGGTCTGACCTTTGTACCCAGGAATCACTAGGGTACTCTTAAAGGTCGTAGGAGTTCCTTTGAAGTTAGGAAACGTGCTGAGGATTTGACCTCCTTGAAGCGCGTGTGAGTGGCAGTTCCGTAGGGACACGGATTAATGTTGTACGGTCTTGTCGGAGTCAGTCTAGCTGGTAGGCTCCAAGGCCTAGAATGTAGGAATTCTAGCCTCGTCCACCTACCGTTTAGTTTCCTTTGGACTTGCGTCATATGGGACGGCTTGGCATCCTTTCATCAGTCTTGATGGTGGATAGCCTCGACTCCTTGCCCCTTGTGCGCATGGTGCGACAGGACTGGTACTACACGTCCTTACGCTTTCTGTGACATATATGGTTATGGCACAGGTAAGACTGCCCTTAGTTAGGTTGCTTTGTTAAGCTACGATACTATGTGTAAAGTCTTGATGGTGGATAGCCTCGACTCCTTGTCCCTTGTGCGCATGGTGCGACAGGACTCGTACTACACGTCCTTACGCTTTCTGTGACATACATGGTTATGGCACAGGTGGCCTTGTTCGATGGTGTTCCTCACAAGTGTCTGGAGTTATCTCCTGCTCTGGAGTCGTCCAAGTGGAGTCGTCCATCAGGAGCGTGCTTGAAGCTTTGTGTCACGTTTTGACAAAGGGTTGGATGGTGTTCCCAACCTAATTTACTGTTTTCCTTCTGAAGTAAATGTGGTCAAATGTTATCGCTTCGTCGACTTCTGTTTTGCAGTGTCTAATAGCAGAGTCGTCAAGGACTGTAGCTTCAGAGACACTTACGACCTGTCTGCTTGCGTACAGGTCATGCCGAATGCCCATAACCTAACAATCACCCAGCTGGGGGATCAATCATAATGTACCGCCATGTAATCGGAGTGCCCAGTCCAGGGGACGGCGCATTCCCCCTGCCTTCAATGTGTCTCGGGTCGTCCCTGTGTTTAATTTATAAACCCGGGGCCAAGGACGTATAAGATACGGCAAATTACCGCCCTCTTGCTGTCCCTGAACCCTTCATGCGGTTGTATGCCACTCTCTTGAACACTCGGCTTATTCGGCATCTGGAATCTCAGGGGTTGCGCTGTCAAGCCCAAACTGGCTTCCGCCCAGGTTTTTCCACCTTGCATCAGCTCTTTGCGGTTCAGCACTTCATTGACCTTGCTACGCCAGAGCACCCCTTATTTTTATGCTCTTTAGCCTTATCTCGGGTGGGGGTACCTGCCCAATTTCGGGCTGCTGTGCAATCTTTGTATGACGATGCCCTAGTTACCTTATGTGCAGGGGGGACGTACGGGGCGCTCGTGACGCCTCGGGTCGGTATCCTCCAGGGGTCACCTATTAGTCCTACTCTGTTTGGTATCTTCTCGGATGGTCTCATTCGCTATGTTGAAGCTCGGTGTCCGGGTGTTGGGCCCGCCACCCGGGATGGTCGTTCTGTCCCTATTCAGGGCTATGCCGATGACTACAAGCTTCTGGCCAAGTCCCGGGACGAATTGCAGGCTCACCTTCTCCCCGCTACTTCGGAGTGGTGCCAGTTCACGCGTATGCGGGTGAATGTCCCGAAGTCGCATTTCATGGTCTTCCCTCACTCGCAGGAGGCCCCCGTCCCCGTTACCTATGATGGTCAACCCCTGCCTCGGGTGACCCAGGCTCGTCATTTAGGAGTCATCCTTTCTACGACTTCCGGTATTGGGGCTACCTTTGGCCACTTACGTGGCAAGATGTGGGGTGCCTGGTCTACTATTTTCACGCGCTATGGCAATCTTAAATGCGCCACTTCGATTGGTCTTCTTGTGCGTCTCTTCTTGACGTGTGTGGTTCCTGCTTGTTCATATGGGTGTGAGGTATGGAGTCTCCGGGGGTTTTCCCCCTCCTCCCCTCAGCCCTCTGCAAACACTCTAGAAAAGGATTTTCTTACTATGCTCCGGATGAGCTGAGGATTCGAAATCTGAAATCTCTCGTTCTCGTTGCGACTTTGAGCTCCTTCGATCTTTGACTTTAATCTATTCTGATACTCTCTCATGACTTCTCTGCTTTCGAGTATTCTTGGGGAGAAGCGTGCCCGTCCGGAATCGCCATCCCCTACCACCGATGGGAAGTCTAAGACCCTTGGCGAGGATGCCCTTGCCAGTATTACCTCTGAGCTCAAAATATTTTTGCGATCCGAACTTAATGATAAGCTTCAGGCGGCCGTGGCCGACGCTTTGGTTCCCTTTAAACTTCATATTCAGCAACAGATCGGCGAGATCCTCGCGCCCCTCCACACTCAGATTGCCGCCTTTGTGGAAAATATGGAGGCCAAGGTGGAGGCAAAGTTGGATAAAAAACGCCTTGAGGTTCAGGAGATTGTACGCGCCGGTTATGAAGACCTGGACAACAAGTTTTCCAAGTGCGACTCCTCTCTAGACGCTCTGGAGAGAACGTTTCGCTCTCCTAACGCCATCCTTTTTGGGGTGGAGGAGAGCGTGGGGGAAACAACCCTCAATGAAGTTAAGTCCTTTCTCAACTGCGAGATTCATGAGGCAGCTCGGCTTGGGAAGTTTGTTGCTGGTGCTCCTCGTGCTCGTCCAGTTCTCATCCGGTTCCACTCCACTGCAGACAAACATGCCGCTTACAAGAAATCCAAGGACCTCAGGAGGCGCTTTCACGTTTCTATGGACGACGACCTCACACCCAAGCAACGTGCAGCCCGGGCAGCTCTCCAACCTCAAGCCACCGCCTTGCGCAACCAGGGCTGGATCACCTTCTGGAGGGGCGAATCCTTATTCAAAGTCAAGGGGCAAGGGCCCCCCGCCAAAGTGCTCCCTGGAGTTTTTGCTGCTCCCCCTTCAGCTTCCCCAGCTTCTACTCCTTCTGCTCCCCCAGCTACGGGCCCGGGTCCATCCTCTCGAGCTCAGGGCCCCTCTGCTTAGGAACCCGTTGGTCAAGTCACTCTTTCGCTTCTGACCTGGAATATCCGTGGCCTCACAGATTCTAAGTTCCACCTCTATGATTATGGTCGGTTTTTTCATGAGTTCGATGTAGTAATGTTACAAGAGACTCTGCATAAGCATATTGATCCGGATCTGTTTAGGGGCTTTCAACTTTTTTGTTCTCCACCGCAGCTTTCTCTTGACAAGACCGGTTATGGTTTGGTGATTGCCGCAGTGGAAACCGAGACCGATTGGAGGCAAGTGTGAAGCAACGAAGAAACCAAAATATGATCTGGGCGAGTGGCAGAGGTACGGCTGGTGGCACGGTACGTCGGAGGAGCATGAAAGTCCCCCGGGACACGGCCCGTGCATATAAGTAACCCCTTCCCATTGATCTGGGCCGCCGGCAGCGGCTTCCGCGGCTTCAGCGAGTGTGTGATATGTGTGGTTCCGCTGTGGGTGATGAACACCACTTTGTTTTTCACTGTCCCGCCCTTACGCCGGTGCGGGACCGTTACCCCCAGTTGTTTGCTAGTTCCTCACGGTCTCTTCGACAGTTTATTTGGCAGGCTGACTTGCGTGCGGTTGTATCTTTCATCTCGGATGCCTTCCAGGCTCGTGTTGACTTACGCCGGACGCGGTGACTTGGCCGCAGCCACGTGTGTGGCTGCCCCTCCCCCATTTATTCCCCATTTCCCCATTTCGTTTACGCCGTTGCGTGTCTAGTCTTTGGTTGGCTACCTCGGCTGACCCGCTTTTCTTTATTTCGTGCTAGCGTGTGTTGTGGACATCTTATCATGCCCTTGTGGCTGGACAGATGTAACTTCTTCTTTACAAGAGTGGAGTAAAAAAGACCAGCCCAATGTTCAGGGACCCAAACCCCCAATGTGTCAAGCTATGAGTCACACCCGGCGAGCGGCCAGCTGGCGACCCACAGCCGCCGCAATGATGAAACTGACCCGACGAATGACAAAATATCCCTCCACATCTTCTTGAGCAATG
>KV908338.1:900658-908158 GCA_002005505.1 Botryococcus braunii | reverse complement strand
AGAACCAGCATCCTCTGAAATCATCAGGAAGATCCTCTGGCATTCCTTGAGGCCTAGATCTTGGGGTATTTCTGGGGCGAGGGGGTCCTCTGAAAGGAGGGACAAGATTGGCAGAGGGAGAAGGAGCCTTGAACTCATCCAGACCCAGCAATTTGGCAGACGCCTGAATGATGAGAGTGACCTTATGAAATGCAGCGAGACGTGTAAACAGGTTTTACAAGTATTAATATTCCAACTTCCATCGGGGGTGACACTGAAACTTGTAACCGTGGTTCCGATCCACACACACGCAGCCATTCTCACGTAGATCCTCCGAGTCTCCAGAATACAATGCATAAGAACAATAGGGATATTCCTGGAGGCCACATTAGTGTAGAAAACCCCAAAGATAATGATAGCCACCACGAGTTCTCAGTCCAACTATGTGCGGATCCGGCTACGTCGTCCTTGTACGAGATGCTCTCACGAGCATAACGAGATGGATGGACGAGACCCACTAGGACATTACAGTCATTTTCTATGACAAATGGACAACGAGATCTACTCGTGTCCCAAAGGGCACGAAGAAACATGAACTACGCGCACACCATTACGAACATTATGTTTTCGCGCACGTCCTATGCGCAGGGCACGTGAGGCGCGTCACGCTGACGTGGCACCTCACTACACCTTATCTTCGTCTTCCCCAACACAGGTGCTGTTAGTAACAACTTGTACAGGTTGATTTCTGCATGCTCAAACTGCTTGGGAAGACCTTCCACAATCCCCATCTTCTGGCGGTTATCAGAGACAGAATGGGTACGTGGACCCCTCGCCAACATGAATTTCCTAGCCACATATGCATGATACTCCTGCCCATCCCCAATGCGACCATGATCCATAGTACCAGACCACTTCCTCATCAGCTCCTCATTATAGCCACCAGTAAACTTGCGTAACAGCCAATCATAGGCTTGCTTCGCATTTGGCATGTCAAGTGCCCTGTTCAACCCAGACATTAGGAATTTTTTCAGTAATTAGACTCATTGCAAGTGAGTCACCGGCATTATTAAGGTGCTTTTCATCAATACACACCCTAATTCGTTTACTGTTGGCTACGTTTAACACATCCTTTTGCCATCTGAACCTATTCTCACAGTCCAGATCTAGCTTTGAGCTAATTTCTGCTTGCTATACACAGGATTTGTCTGGTCAACAGCATTTCCTGACTGAGCTGACTGACTAGTGTTACCTGCATTAGGACCAACTTGGGGATTTGCCTGTGGATCTGATGGGTCACCTGTTGAAGGGGTTGTACCCAAAGTTGTCATGCCTTGGAATAAAGCAACCGCACGCATTCTCTGTCTTTCTCTCTTCTATATCAAACGTAATGTTATAGAGTGTCTCCTTCAACTCAAACTTCAAATTGTTAAAAAAAATGTCATCATTTGAGGCTAAGGGACACACTATTAGGCCAGCTTCCTTGCTCAGTGCAAGGAAGGTTGCAACATCAATCAAAAGACAGTCATGAGAAAAATCCCGAGGTATTTTAAATATAGCTAATGCACGGTACTGCTCCTTGAGAGAGGATGAAAGGTTCTCTGTCAATAAATTTAGCTTCCAAAGGACCTAAAGAGAATATTCCATTTAATGTCCTCCTGGGACCTCTTGGAATTGGGTAGTTAACGCTGTTAACCTTCTGCTTGATACTACGATCGTTTAGAAACTTGTTGTTGCACTCTTGAATATCTTCGAGACCTGTGAGACAGAACTCCTCAAAGATTACAGTGCCACGATTAATAGCAATTACAACAGCTTGATTTGGAACCTTTCCTTCTACCCAGTTATTGCAAGAATCGCAACGGAAGTGCCCCTGTCGACGATGATCGAGGTCGGCAGACTTCAGTTCTGATGGTCCACGCTCCATGGGCGTGGGCCCATAACCATTGTAGGATCTGCAAGATCCTTAAGTCAGTTTTAATTATTGGAAATGGTTATGCACATAAGCACATCATCCAGATAAACGAACCGATGTATAATCAACACCATTAATAGTGGTGGAAAGGTTCAAGATCACTGATCTGATACTTCCAGAGACAAATACCGCCACGATGCTGTTTGTTGAGGGAAGAATACACAGTGGTTATACAGATGAGTCAGTGTATTTGGCAAAGCAAGTTCAAGACACCATGTATGACTTACATAGATCGAACACCTAACGAACGATCACACTTCGAGTTACCTGCAAGATCCTTAAGTCAGTTTTAATTCTTGGAAATGGTTATGCACATAAGCACATCATCCTGTGACATAAGCCCTGGACTTTAGTCTCTTGCAGGACAGATAAGCTAACGTTATCTTAAACATCGTAGTGTTGGGGACACCTATTACCAGATAAACGAACCGATGTATAATCAACACCATTAACAGCAGTGAAATGGTTCAAGATCTGCAATATAAACATAAATGCCTTCAATTTAATAGGAGATCATCACTTATGGCTGAAACTATGATCAGCCGACTACGAACAGAAACTTACCACTGATCTGATACTTCAAGAGACAAATTCAGCCACGATGCTATTTGTAGAGGGAAGGATACACAGTGGTCAGACAGATGAGTCAGTGTATTGGGCAAAGCAAGTTCAATACACCATGAATGACTCCCTGTTCCTTCGTTCTGTTGGCTCTAGTATTCTCAGATCAGCGCGTTGCAAATGCGCTGTCCAGCACTATGACTAGCCCTTTTTCCTGAATTCTTAGGAGAATCCAGGTTCAGAACCATAGAATTTTACCCTTATCCTAATATGCATGTACCTCTTTACCTCTGATGATGATAAATGCATGTCTCCTGACCACTATTTTCGGAAACTCCTTCCCTGCCATGTCTATGTTCCTTTTATGCATTAATACTTGTGGACAGCAAACTTTCTAGCTCATTGTCATCCCGAGTTAATGTCCATATTAACTAACAGCTAGTTTGTTTATTGTGTGTTCATCAATTCAGAATGACATGATAGGCCACCAATTCCTAGAGAGAGAGAGAGAGAGAGAGAGAGAGAGAGAGAGAGAGAGAGAGAGAGAGAGAGAGAGAGAGAGAGAGAGAGAGAGAGAGAGAGAGGGGGGGGGGGGGGAGGAGAGTGTGCGTGACAGATATAGATAAGAGATTAACCTCAATGGCTTGACTTCAAGCCCTCCCCCATGCCTCCTCCAGGACGCCTTTTATATGTAACATATATCATCATGTACCGCCATGTAATCGGAGTGCCTAGTCCAGGGGACGGGTGCTTCAACTGTTATCTTGGATCGGGCGGTGAATGGGAGTGGTCAGTTGGGTAGCCCGAGGATTGATCACAACGTGTGTAAAGGATATTTTTGTGTCAGAGTTTCTTGGAATTGGTAAAAAAGGCCAGTTTTGGGAAATACGCATCCGCTGTGTGGCTAGTCCATGTCTGGAAAGTTCTGCTGCCGATTTCCATTTGAACAATTTTCTATGCCTGGTTTACAATCTATTTAAAGCGGAACCAAGGTAGCACTGAAGGTAGTAAGGTCAAGCACTTCTGAGTTCGAGTTACAGCCGGAACCCCTATCACTCTCAACTCCCCCGAAATGAATCAAAGTAGCCTTCTTAAGCTCAGACATCAGACAAGGGTGTGATGTGGTATTGAAATCCCCCGCTATAACTATCATCCCTTCCAGCTCTGGTTAAGCACTCGTCGGAACGAGTTGCGACACAGGAACGAGTTTTGAGTGGCTGGTACTGCTCTTTACACAATGCAAACTTTTTTGTTGTCTTATCATGATCATGATCATGAGAAAATTCTTTCGGATTCTTGGTTAACTTTCCCAGCCATCGTTGGGTCAAGGTGGTGATCATGTCTACCTCTGCCAAGTTTTATCAGCAGCAAGTTCGACACGTTTTAATTTAAGTATGTTATGCGTTATCACAGCATATGCAAGTCTTGTCGTTTCATTCGCAGTTCTGAATTTTTTACCTCATCGTGCTTCAGCCATTCGGTCTTCTTTCCGACTGTTTTATGGGCATGAACGACAGTCGAAGAGCAAGGGTAGGCACCTATCTCACGTTCTAGAACCCTTTCGTCTGTGCAGTGATTGTAACAAGGAAGGCAAAAACTTCCTATTTGTGGTGGGTTGCAAAGGGCTTTGTATTGCACAACCCCCCATCTGGTCGCAATTTTCTGTTAGGAAACCTGTGCCTGCGCATGCTTGCAAAGTTTTCTTGAATTTCCAGCTTCTCTAAGGGTTGGGATCGTCTGCTCGCCTGGCTGACAGGGATCAGCATCGTGTACAGGGCCTATGGACTTGATGTGGGGCGTCACAAAGGCTAACAGCCTACACAATGTCTAGCGCTGACCCCGTTGGTGGACTCCCTGCTGAAACATGGCTCGAAAAGTTCCTCAGGTTCTCCGTCTTTGCATTTGCCTCACCAACCCTGGAAAGCCGGTTCCATCAATACAGCGCCAACAGTATCAACCTGTGGACGGCGTTGTTCTGCATCAAAGTTCTCGTAGGATGGCTACTCTTTGTAGGGAGGTTCTTCGCCTTTCCTGCCGAGCGAGCTCACCTCCCTCCTGATTGGGCACTTGCATTAACACAACCTCTCGTCTCAGCTGCCATTTTGGGGGCCATGCTTCTGATGCCCGAATTTTTCAGGAAGCACCAGCGAGGGATTCGAGCCCTTACTATCTGCTTCATCCCACTGACGTCTCGGCAAGCTCGAGCAGCGCTGCTGTGGATGAGGTCCATTGAGTCCACGTCAGATGCTCATACTGCAATGCAGATGCTGAGGTTTTTCTCAGTAGAGAACGTCCACCTCCTGGCGGCCTTGGATATTGTGGTTGCGTTCCCTGTAGGCCAAATCCCGGACCTGCTCCTCACAACTCTACGCGTGCTGGTCGTCATGGCAGACAACCAATACATCTGCGGTTTGCCGAGATTGGCAGAGAACTTAGTCACCATGACCCCAGGGCTCCTTTCTGCCAAGGAGGCTGGATCCATGGTACTTCGTAACATAGGGGTGGTGTCTCTTGGCATAACCCCACAGACCGACAAGCTGTCGTGCCCAGCCGCGTTCGGGTTCTTCCAGTTGCTCGGCGGTGTGTTCGCGTGCGTCTTGGTCTTTGTGGCTGACGTCCTGAGGCGAAGGGCGTTCTTGAGGACGCCGGAAACCCTCGCATACCTGGGACCCGGCTACAAAGCTGCGGCGCTCAATTGGCCTTTCCGCAGCACCTATGTGCTGTACAAGGGGATCCTTACGGGCACGGTGGCAGTTTGCTTGTTGACAAGTTTGGTATGGAACAATGCACTGTACTTCCTTCTATGACTGCGTGCGAAGCAGCAAGCCTGGTGTGGTAGAACGGCTGCGTATATATTTGTTTAAACAAAATTGACTTTCCGGGAGGTCATTAATGACTTCTCGGGAGATCATCAAAGCACAAATGGCTCGAGGGGCTCAGTTCCCTGACTGCTTCTAGTTAAAGTGTCTTCATTACTCGTCTTGGTTTGTTACCACACTCGGGCCTTGTATTTTCCATGTCTTTTGTTAGATTCAGGTTTTACGAACGTCCCATGTGTCCTTTACAATAGCAAGCCTCTTGCAAGCCTCGAAGAGCGAAGGAAAAGATCAGGCAATGTCGTTAACTTAACCTATGAGACTCATCGAGGGAGATGGCTGCAGGACTCAAATCCTCTAGATTTTCAGACCTTCAACTTTTGGCGATCCCCCCCTGGATCGTGGAACGGCCCACCGGTGGTGTATCACTCACGGGGTGCTAGGCTATGAGAATGGCTAAGCTGCATGAGAAGTTGTTGGGTTTTGTACTTCATTATGTCATGTTAATTAACGTGCGTGCGTGCGTGTGTGAAGGTACAATCACATGTAATAATTAGCTGTAGTTAACCAAGCAGTTAACTCAAGGTAAAGACATCTTGACAATGGCTATGAACGATCAATCTATGAGTATTAATGCATTGAGAGATATTTATTCTATGGCTGTAAATACCTTCCAGCCTTTAGTGGCTGGAAGACATGCATCTATAGTTAATAAATGTGTTACTGTAGGATAAGGGTCCAAATTCTGTGGATAGGAACCCTGAGCATGTCCTAATGTTCGTGAAAAAGGCCAGTAGCAGTGCTGGACAGCGCGTTTCCCACGCGCTGATCTGAGTACAGATAGCCAGAGAACCCGGACCACCAGGCAGTCATTCGATCTCTTTGGCTTGTTAAGCCGACTCCTGAATGGACTCATGTGAATTGCTTTCTTTCTCTCTCACTTGTTGTGAGTAACTTCTGTGGAAGCAATTGCTATACGTGGTAAGTCGGGGCTCTGCCGGTCATGTTTTTGATCACGGCCATAAGTGCCGTTTTGATGATCAGAGACTAATATGGGTATGTGAATGTTGCAGAATTGTTCATCAGTTTGACGCTGTCGACTATGTATGTCTTGGTCAAACTGATTAAGTACATGGTAAGTCAGCTATGTGACGGCTGAGGGCTGCTTATAGATAAGGTTCATCATATGCAATGAACCAAAGGTGTTAGTGTGTTCACAGGATGATATACTTGTGAGTATAGTCATCATTTATGATTAATATAACACCTTTGGATCTTTGCAGGTAAGACTAGTTAGTGTGTGTGTTCGTCCGACAGTAGTTTGTAAGTCATTCGATCTCTTTGGCTTGTTAAGCCGACTCCTGAATGGACTCATGTGAATTGCTTTCTTTCTCTCTCACTTGTTGTGAGTAACTTCTGTGGAAGCAATTGCTATACGTGAATTGTTCATCAGTTTGACGCTGTCGACTATGTATGTCTTGGTCAAACTGATTAAGTACATGGATGATATACTTGTGAGTATAGTCATCATTTATGATTAATATAACACCTTTGGATCTTTGCAGATCACAGAAGTGCAAAGCTATATGAGCGAATGTGATGTCGTGTGCCCCTATGGACCTGACCTGCCATGGGCCCAGTCCAGATCGGTCCGGACCTGGATCCAGAAGTTGTTGTAAGCACACGAGTGTACTGTAAGTTGTCGTAAGAACACTAGAGTATTAATATTCTAATTGAGGATGTGGTAAAGAGCCCTTCAGTTGATGTACGAACCCTCCCATTATTATCAATGTTGCAAGGGTGGAACTTCAGTAAAAAAATCTCTGAACGGGCCCCCAAACCCCTCATTGGGGCACCCCTGTATACATGTAGGCGTCCCCACGCCCCCTCACTTTTTTGTGTTTGACTTTGCATCAGGACGTCCGGACATTCAAGTAAGCCCAGCTGCATCGATGTCCCATCATGAATTTTGGATTGTTCAAAGCAGTGTTCTGGCTTCACGAAATCCGAAAGTCGCACTAGATATCTTATGAACCCATGCATGTGTCTACTTTCTAGCTGCTTCCACTTTCAAGCTACCACGAACTAGTCCACTTTCTAGCTGCTTCCACTTTCTGGCTTCCAACAACTAGTCAGCTCTTTTCTTTTCTTTTCAAGCTCGAGAGATCT
>KV908338.1:888158-895658 GCA_002005505.1 Botryococcus braunii | reverse complement strand
CTCTCTCCTCTCTCTCTCTCTCTCTCTCTCTCTCTCTTCTCTCTCTCTCTCTCTCTCTCTCTCTCTCTCTCTCTCTCTCTCTATCTATCTATCTATCTCTCTCTCTCCCCCCCCACTCTCTCCCCCCCGCCTTCTCCCTCTCTTAATCTCACTACGGGAAGGTGTGCTCTGTGTATGTGTCTGTACATACATATATGTATTCAGACAAGCAATGTGATCAAAGGATAGATGTCCATTGTTCACACAATCGAAAACTATGACTGTGACTTAGAGAGTACACGAGGGAATCGACGTCATAGTGGAGAGGAAGCCTCTAGAGAGGGAGGGATTCTCTCCCCCTCCCACGTCTATTCGCTGCGCGCGCCGCGCCGCGCGCGCGCGTGTGTGTGTGTGTGTGTGTGTGTGTGTGTGTGTGTGTGTGTGTGTGTGTGTGTGTGTGTGTGTGTGTGTGTGTTTGTGTGTGTTGTATTTCTCTCTCTATTTCTCTTCCTCTCTCTCTCTCTCTCGGTCGCTCTCTCTCTCTCTCTGTCTTCTCTCTCTCTCTCTCTCTCTCTCTCTCTCTCTCTCTCTCTCTCTCTCTCTCTCTCTCTCTCTCTCTCTCCTCTCTCTCTCTCTCTTGCTCGCACTCACTCATCGCCTTCCCCTCCTTGCTTCTCTCCTCTCTCCTCTCTCTTCTCTCTCTCTCCTCTCTCTCTCTCTCCTCTTCTCTCTCTCTCTCTCTCTCTCTCTCTCTCTCTCTCTCTCTCCCTCTCTCTCCCCCCCTCCTCCCCCTCTATCTTACACAACACACACACACACACACACACACACACACACACACACACACACACACACACACACACACACACACACCACACAACATGAACACACACACACACACACACACCCACACACACACACACACACACAGACTCACTCAGTGTGACCATGGCCCCTGGCATCCGCGGGCCAGCATGTAGAATACGTGTATGCGGTACGCGATTAGATGTGCTGCACGTTTGAAATTGAGTTGAAAGGGCCTTACTCTGTTCCAAATTAGGTTAACACCTTGCAGGCAACCATAGAGGCCCACATCAAAAAAGAACGTTGCCCCTGTCGAGGACCAGCAGCCGAAGCCGACGAATGCCTGTGAGGCTCTTTGTGTTGCGGCTATGGCCTGTCGGTTGCAGACAGATGCAGCAAAATCCCGTAATCAAGATGCCAAGGATAAACGTGAATACATTCAACAATGCTGTCTCATGCAAGTCATGGTATTTTCAACAGGTTCGTGAATTACGAAATTGGATGTTTCATGGCAGCCTCAGCAAAACACACTACCAATGAAAGCAGGCATGCACGCACCGTGAGCAAACTCAAGAGGGAGTCGCCAATGTCCCGTCTTCCAAGTGATGCAGTAGCACTTAGTTTGACACCTATATTTGCACTGACACCTAACACTGGCATTAAAATTGGCTTCCAGCTGAAGATACGAGGATGTCCCGACAGTAGGCCAATGCCGAAACAAACAGTGCAAGCAAAAATCACTGTATTGAGCAGCCTGCCACATCCAAGAAGGTATAAGAAGCGTGAAGGAAGCTCATGTCGTAGCATAAACCATGTGCTACTTGTGCCTTACCACCAGATCCGGCATGCGATTGTGTCGCAGGTTCCTCCCTGAAAGTAATACTTGGCGTAGCTTACGGTACCTAGAATCACGGCTGCTACGTCCTTCGTCTTGCAGCTGGCATTATTTGAGTCCCTAAAGGCTTTTTCAGTGTCGGGATCATCAAAAACGAGTGAAAGCTTCACAGGTGCTTCCGCCATAATTTTACGGACGCGGTAATCGATGAATTAGACCCTCGTGTCTGCTAGGCAACTACATAAGCATAGAGTTCGGAAACAGCAGTGCCCTGACCACTGTTCGTCGCAAATTGCAACTCGGCAGAGGCATGCTTGTTTATGTAGAATGTATGGTAGGATGGACCGGCGAAAAAATGTGCCCCCTCAGTGGAATGCAACCTCACCCTGCGCTGTGATGCGGATAAATTGGCCCTTAAATGTTTCTAAAAATTTTTACCTCTTTATTCCCTTCCCAGGCCCTGCGGCAGGAAGGGGTCAAAATATTTCAAAATTCTAACATATTTCACTCTTCCCTTCGAGATACGGAGACAGCAATGTACCCTTGTGCTGAATACTGCCATGCCTGTTTTCGGCAACCATCATGCCAAAAGGACCTGAGAAGGTCAAACGCCTTGGCCCAATGCGTTGGAAAGGTCCAATAATGTACCTTCCTTCCAGTACCTTTGGCCCATCTTTGTAATACCTCGCACTTGCCTCCTCGTGTGCTTGTCCATCTTGCAAATGGACATGGAACCAATTCTGGCCGTACAGGACCTCGGCATGCATTTGTTGCAGCGCTCAGGTACTTCCACGGCAACCATTACTTAGCCAGTTACGGGCCCCGGTAATCATAATTGCAATATGACACTCCATTGCTCGGTATGTCTCACATTAAGGGGTCTGTTGGTGTCTGCTCGTCGGCTTGTAGGTGTCAAATTCGTAAATCCCACTGTACAAATTTCCAGCCGGACTGTCCACTCTTTACATAGTTTACTAACAGATGTACGGGGGCCACGGGGCATCTTTGTGGTGCTTTACATAATATTGCATTAATGTCTCCGCGTGTGCCGGGTCATGCATTCCTCGCACTTTTTCTAGGACTGTCAACAAGGTCACACTTGGTAACCTCAGACGCGGGAGGGGCTTGCCAACAAGGTCACACTTGGTAACCTCAGACGCGTTCCGAGTCGTTGGCCAGGTGCACCTCCTGCAGTGGGGTTGCGTGAACTATGGGGATTGAGGCGTTAGGTCTGGGGAATTGTTCATAACCCATAACTTCCCGTGTGTGCAGGTAACACACTCGCTGATATTTTTCCTGTTAGTAAAGTGGATAATTTTATAATTGTGGAAAGTATCTTGCAAGAAGCAGGACCCACCCCAATGCTCACTGAAGAGCCACAACAAAGGCCGAGAAATTTGACCCCGATGGTTACATCGACGTCAGCATTGATATTGTACATAAGATATTACTAACAACGCAACCGGAAGGGCATATGGCACATGATGTAACTGTACAAATTTGGGTTGGTGTCCTCGAGGAGCCCCCCCCCCCCCCCCCCCCCCCCCACACCACGCACGCCCACGCACGCACCACACACACACACCACACACCACACACACACCACCACCACACACACACACCACTCTCGCCCGCACGCACACACACCACTCTCCGCGCGCGCACGCACACACACACACACCACACACACACACACACACACACCACACATTTTGCTTCCAAGGAGGAGATCCACACCACACACACACACAACCACACACACACACACACACACACACACACACACGCACCGCACGCACACGCACACCACACACACAGGCACAGGCACACGCACATGCACACACACACAACACAACACACACAACACACAACACGACGCAGCAACGCACAGCACAGCAACGCACACGCAACGCCACGCACAGAACGCACAGCACGCACGCACGCACACACCAAACAACAAAAAAAACAACAAAACACACACAAAAAAAAACGCAACAACCACCACCACCACATTAACACGACACAAAAACCGGACACGCACACACAACACAACATACACACACACACACACACAGTGACACAAAACATACAAAAAAACACAACAGAAAACACACACACAAGAGAGAGAGAGAAGAGAGAGAGAGAGAGAGAGAGGAGAGAGAGAGAGAGAGAGGAGAGAGAGAGAGAGAGAAGAGAGAGAGAGAGAAAGAGGAGAGAGAGAGTGAGAGAGAGAGAGAGAAGAGAGAGAGAGAGAGAGAGAGAGAGAGAGCGAGCGAGAGAGAGGAGAGAGAGCGAGAGAGAGAGAGAGAGAGAGAGAGAGAGAGAGAGAGAGAAGAGAGAGAGAGAGAGAGAGAGAGAGAGAGAGAGAGAGAGAGAGAGAGAGACAGCGAGAGAGAGAGGGGGGGGAGGGAGGAGGGAGGGGGGGAGGGGGGAGAGAGGGGAGAGGGCGGGGGGGGGAGGGGGGAGAGAGGGACACACACACACACACACACACACAGACACACACACACAAACAACACACACACACACACAACATGTACACACACACACACACATGTACACACACGCACACGCACACGCGCGCGCACACACACACACACACACACACACACACACACACACACACACACACATAAAAGCCGGGTGCATGAAAACATTCAAAGTGGAACTCACAAAAGTTCAAGCAGACTGCAAGGAAGGGAAGAGACGGCGAGAAAGCAAATTCAGGAAGAAAGAGAGGAGCGAAACAACCACAAAGGAAAGAAAGGACTTGCCGGTGCCTGGGGCACACAAGCCGTTGGGCAAAACTTCGCCAAATTGACTCTGTTGACGTGGAGGACTTGCATGTGCTTTGCAAAATTGGCAAATTTGTGTGCGGTTAGGATAGGCTTCACTCTTTAAATTTAAGAGTGAAGCCTATTCTAACCGCATACCAAAATCTTCTTCTAATATAATGTTCTTTATAATAAATTGGCGCCAATTGGTTCCAATGAGGGTAGGACGGTGCGAGTCATCTGATGTACAATTCAGGCTCGCACGGTGCCACCCTGAAATGTACATCGAAGGTGACCGGGAACAATTGGAGCTCACCGATCTACGAGGTTAAAAGACCTGCTAGTGTCTTTGGCAGCATCCGACCCCTTGTTGAAGAGCACCTGTCAATCTATCTCCAGCTTTGCGATGACGTGAGTTGCGAGGGAAAAGGTTATGGGGTGTAGGCGCTGTAGCCGACATCATCCGCCGTCCTCGAAGAACTAGTACATTCGGGCGTCGCTTGAACATTGCTTAGTAGCAGTGTCTTGAAGGTCCTAAAAGAAATCCAGGGGCGTTCAGATGGTTGAAGGCGAGTTGCATCCCCTAGTCATGGGAGCTTGGCCGCTATTCCAAGCGCAGTCGACTAAATTTTTATGAAAACTATCGGTTCTTATCAGGCAGCATTGTTCAAATCATTGGATACCGGATTTAAATTCTTTGTATTGCTCTAATACCTATGTCGCTTAGTTCCATGGGCTTTTGGTTGCCTTCTTTCCTCCTTAGCTTTAGCTCAGAGGGTTCCAAGATCAATGCTCAATAACATTCAAGACTTCGCCTTAAGTTAGTCTCTCAACAGTAGTTTTAAGGGGCTACTCACTTTTATTTGTAAAGAGATCTACATTTCCCTTCTGGTCACGTGGCTGTTTCCCGGAACACATAGCATATCCAAGGACACAGTAGGAAGCTTCAAGGGCTGAGGAGTCATCAGACAACAAGAGCTAACCATGCATTTTGTCATGGGCAGAGCAGTGACTGGACTGTACACAGTCTCAATGTTGCAACAGACTGCAGCCCAGCCATTGTAGCCTCCAGTGCCCTGCACGAAGGGTGCACAAGGGGTCCTGGTCATCAGCAGCAGCCGCGAGTGCCATTGTGACCAGTAGCAGCAGTCCATTGCCCTGTGGAGGAACAGAACTCGAGCACATCCTTATCATCGGGCGGCAGACTTCAGTGCCTCTGAGAAAGAGTAGTACAGAGCATCACTGTCATCAGCAGCAGTGCCGTCAGTAGTGTTGAGGAGCAGCAGTACAGGCTGTCACTGTCATCAGCAGCAGTGACAGAGCGCAAAGAAAGCAGCAGGCACCGTAGGTTGAGCAGCCATGGCGGATACAGTCCGCAACATAATGGAGGGCATGATCCCCGAACTACAGGACCTGGAGGCTCGCGGCTACTTTAGCAAGCAGGAGATCCGTGAGATCATGAAAAAACGGTCTGACTTTGAGTATCTTCTCAAGCGCAAAGCTCCTCGCAAAAACGATTACTTGAGGTGAGTGACAGCCCGCGGGGTTCAAACACTACCTAGTCGTCTTCACCATGTGTAACATGATGATGATGATGATAGATGCTGTTAATGGCTCACAAGGAGGCAGTGGTGGCGGCGGTGCTGGTCGTGGTTCCACATATCCCCCCCCCCCCTCTCTCTCTCTCTCTCTCTCTCTCTCTCTCTCTCTCTCTCTCTCTCTCTCCTCTCTCTCTCCCCCCCCCCCTTCCCCCTTCCCTTCCTCCCTCCCTCCCTCTCCTTCCCCTCCCCCACTCTCCACCCCCCCCCGCCCCTCTTCCCCCCCTCTCCCTCCCCCCTCTCTCTCACACTCACACACACACACACACACACACACACACACACACACACACACACACACCACACACACACACACCACCCACCCACCCACCCACCCACCCACCACCCACCCACCCACCCACACACACACACACACACACACACACACACACACACACACACACACACACACACACACACACACACACCCACCCACACACCCACACCCACACCCACACACCCAAGCAACACAACAGCATTTGGGAGATCTGATTGCTTGAGGAAGGGGTAAGGCGGGGTTTGGGTTCAGCAGACTGGGTGGCAGCTTCGAGGGGCAAAGAGATGAACAATGGACTGTGCAAGGTCCCCGTGGGTGACTAAATGCTTGCTGCAATGGACCTTATCTACAACAGATGTTACTGGGCTGTACTGGGTGCACAGTCGAGAAGCCTTACTGCATGTGGCCCTGGATCTGTTCGCTGTGATGGGTTTGTTCGTGGACAACCTGAGGATCAAATTTTGTTTGGGGGATTAGTGAAGACTCGATGTCAGAATTTGAAGTTTTGCATTCGTTTCCTAAAACAAATCCTGTTCGACCTGCAACTTGAAAGAAATTGGAACACAAGCTTCAGAACCAGCAAGATTTCTTTGGAAGTACAGAAACAAGTGGATTCTCATGCAGGTACGTGGAGTACGAGTCAAACCTGGAGGAGCTGAGGAGGCTGAGGAAGGGCAAGCTGGCCACCGAGGGGAAGCATTCGTTGGCAGACAAGGCACTCGTCCGCCGAGTCCACTTTATTTTTGAACGAGCCACCCGCAAGTTCTCAGGGGACCTTCGCCTGTGGCTGGCTTGGCTGGATTTCTGCCAGGCCCACTCTTCCAAACGCATGTTCTCTCGGGTCAGCTCCCGCTGCTCGCTTGTTATTATGGGTTTGTAGGCATTTCGGGCGCTTATGTTTTTGGGGCTCGGTGGCCGGGTTGGGTGGGCGCGTGGATTATACACTCGCGCTTAAGGTTGCTTTATTCGGAAGGCAGGCTTGTATTGTCATTGAGAAACACTGTGTTTGTATGTGTGTGTGTGTGTGTGTGTGTGTGTGTGTGTGTGTGTGTGTGTGTGTGTGTGTGTGTGTGTGTGTGTGTGATTTGTCCCCCCCACCCCCCAGTGGTTGCCTGTTGGAAGCATCTGAGCGCTGCGCGCGTTGCCTGAAAGGGGGGTGGGGGTCGTGGCTCTGCAGGTGGCGACCAAGGCTCTGCGTCTGCTGCCTAATGAGGCAGGGCTGTGGGCGCATGT